>BQNB010003067.1:0-11723 GCA_026074375.1 Tanacetum coccineum
TGTCCTTAGGATTTTAGTTATTCTGTCATTTTTGCTTAGCTTAGCTTATTCCCTTAGCTTATTATTGTTTTTCTTAGGCTTATTTTAGGAACTCATCTGTTTTTAGCTTTTTAGGTCCCTCATGAGCTTATTAAGTTTTCAAAAAAGCCTAGCAGTACTAACTTCAAGTTAGTACTGCTGAGCTTCTTTGAGCTTATTCAGCTTATTTTTAGCTTTTCTCAAAAAGTTGTAGTTACAAAAAATGATAAGCCCCATGTACTTAACAAGTTTGTGTAAAAAGTTTAAAAAAAAGAGGAGATAAGGGGAAACCCGGGTGAGCAAGACTCGAACCCGGGTCTCAACCCTCAATACACCTCTTCTTTATAACCCTCTTACCGCTGTGCCCTTGGGTCTTTTCTGTAAGACCCTTGGGCACTTGAATACTTAAGGGCCCGTTTGGTTCGTAGAATGTTTTGTCAAGGAATTGGAATTTATTAAGGATTGGGAATCTTAAGGAATTGGAATATTTTTCTGTAGATAGTGTGGTCATGTAATTTTAGTCATTTTTTCTGATTTTTAAAAATTGTTTAGTTATTTTTTATAATTTATTTTTGTAAAAAGTTTTAAAAATTCATAAAAATACAAAATTGTCAAAAAAAATATTTTTCTTTTTTTTAGGGAAATTTTTATTTAGTCATATTTTACGTAGGGAAAAAATAGAAAAAATTTTCGTTTGAGGGTCATTTTTGCAAACTTTTGAATTTTTAAAAGAACGGGTCTCGAGGTACGGTTCTTGATTGACCTCGTTTTTGGGTCCAATCGACCTTCGTTTTCAGTCTAGTCTTTTTCATTTTCAAAATTATTAGTCCCCTAGAGTAGATTTAGAAAGTAAAAAATTCTTTGTAGGGTTAATTTTTAAGAATTTTAGGTTTTTGTCCCCTTGTTCGGGATTCCTGCTCTCGTTTTTCAGCTTAATTTTATAATTTGTAGGTTTTTCTCAATCGTTTTTTTTTTGTTATTGATGAATGTAGCATTTCTACTCTCTTAATCATTAATCTCATTCAAACTCCAATATTCCCGTCTGTATGATTTCTTCCAACACAACCTCGCTGGGGATAACGACCGAGGATTTTTATTCTATACTACTCCTCGGTTTCATTGATTGTGTTTTTAGATTATACTTACTATATATTATATATTTTATTATATATATTATATATATAATTTGGAACCAATCAAATTTTTGGCGCCGCTGCCGGGGAGGCTGAGAAAACGATTATCGTTACGTCTGACCATTTGTGTTTGAATCTGTGAATATTATCACAAAAAAAAAACCTTAAAAGTACAAAAATATTTTCATTTTCTTTTTAGTATAATTATCATTTAAAGAAAAACAAAAAAAAATCAAAAATATAAAAACATTATCCTTAATTATCAATAAAAATCATCATCAATATAATGCTTTCACCTGAAGCATTATCATAATAAGTTCCCGAACAAAAGATTTAAAACTTGCCTTTGTGTCACTTGTGAAATACGGCTCACCTTTAATTGATAAACAAACTATAAGAGGGGTATAAGGAGGGTTGTTCCAAGGAACTACGACCCGAAAGGAGAAGGTTTTTAATAGCTTCGCGCTTTCCCGCTCCTCCGCTCCTTTGTGCGTTTTTCTTTTAAAGAGCTACCGTGAAACAAGTTGATTATTGGTTTAAGTTGTCTTATTCAATTTTGTCCGTTAAAAAAATATGTTGCTTAAAAAACTCGAAAAACCAAAAATAATCTTCTTTTTCTTCTCTATCCGTTTAATTTTTCTGAACCTTAATGTTTAATTCTTATGGTGTCACTCGATCGTCGTTTGAATCCCCTTTACGCGATTAAAGAGTGTTCGTCTTGTGGAAATTTGCACACCAAAGACTGTGGTTGTCCAAAAGGGAGTCTTGAAGACAAGATTCTTGTTCCCGTACCCGACTTGTCTCAACGACCCCTTAAAATTGAAAAGAAATTTGTCTCGATTGTGGAGACCGGTTCCATGGTATATACTTGTCGACAATGTGCTCTAATACGAAAGACATTGGAGGAAGTTTTTCAAGACTTCCAAGACACTTCCAAGTCATCCAATGACGATACTAACTTTGTTAATCAAGTGCATTCGTTGTCAAAACAAGGCCACGGTGTAAATCTTCGCAAATCCTCACAAATTAACACACATTGTTGTTACGAGTGTGGTGATTCGTTAGACGACATCTTCTGTCAACGATGTACTTGTGAAAGTCTTGTGGGAAAGGTGCTCATTATGGTTATAATTGTCCACCGCAAATTCCGATTATCTCTAAACCGGAACCATGCAACAATCAAACCGTTAATGAGTTCCCACAGACTTTGCCAAGTGTTCAACCGACATCTTGTACCGGAGATGAGAATTCATTCACTTATGATTCTAAACCTAATTTTGTTGATGATTCTCCTAACGTTTTCAACCCACCTCTGCAACCTCCTATCTATTCTTGTGAATTTTGCGGGAACGATGCTCGTTATGGTCACTATTGTACACCTCAAGTTCCGTTTATCTATCCGGAACCAGGTTACAATCAAGACTTTAATTTCCCGCAAAATTTTCATGATTTTCCACAACAATATCCTTGTTGTGAAGATTGTGGGGGTCCTCATGAAACTTACCAATGTCAACCAATGAATGAAGACTATTATCATAAGCAAAATTCTTGCTATGATTATAATTCTTTTGGATTATTGACTCAATTTCCAACCTTCGCATATACGTCAATCATCCAATCTCCAATGTTCAAAATAGCCTTTTCAATGCTCAAAATGAGTTTCTCAATTCTCAAAACAAGCTTATGGAGCAAATGACATCCCTATGTGATATGGTTGGTCAAATTATGCAAAAGAAGGAAGAAGAAAGGCGAATTGCGGAAGAGCAAGCGGCTAAAGATCGATATTGGAAGATTCCCATTTGCTACGATGATGACGATGACTATACCATTGCAATCACACCGTTTTTTAACCAAGGGCCGTTAACTCTCTAAGTATTGGGGGCTTTTCGAGCATCTTGACACTATTCCGGCAACGGAATCAGACGAATTCATAAAGTCTAGTGTCGAGAACCTTGTCCCAATCCCAAGTGAGTCCGAGGGTATTCCCGACAGTGTGTGTGATGTGCCTCTTTGTAACAATCCTACCCCTCTTGAAGCTTTCAAAGAACATTCTGAGACTATCATCGATTCCAACGATGATTCTACTTCGAGTGATGACGATTCTTATGAGAACATCGATTATGTCGATGCATCACCTCCCGATGCTGAGATCGTCAGCTTATTACTAGCGTCTTTAGAGATGGTTATCCGGAAGTTGGAGGGATGATACCGATATTCTACTAACAACAAAGACGATTCTTCGTGTAAAAAATTGTTGAATGTAATCTTCTTATTGCTACCATCGAAGCATTAAAGATAATCCAATTCAATTCTTCCGATTGTTATTTATGGACAAGTCTTCCTCACATCTCTTACCATTGTCTTGGAGGAGTAAACACCTTGAAATTTTCACCCGAACTGAAACTTTCTGCTTTGATTTGGAAGAGAATAGTAGTGGCAGTACCACTACTCATTCTGATTATTCTCTTCCGGATTATGAAGCTTTCTATTCTGATGATGATCATATTAAAGAAAAGAGTAGTGGCTCTAGATACCACTTACTATGCTTGATTTTTTCTAAATATGATTCGTTCATCTTTGATCTTTCGATCAATCCATTCCCTCCTACCGATAGGAATGATTTTTATCATGAGGAGTTCGCTGGTAAACTTGCTCACATCATATCTCCATCGGAGTATGATTCATTTTTGATTTAAGATTGAGCCGAAAGCTGGGGCAATCTTAATATGGTTGTGGTGGAAGATATTTTCCCAACAAGAGACACAAGGAGTTTCCATATGCTAATGTTTTGCTACACCCATTCCCACCCAGGATACGGATTACATACTTTTAAGTTAAACCTGCTTTTCGCTTTATATTGTATGATTCCTTTCTTCATTTCTCTCGTATCTACTTGCTCCTCCATATCTTCTCCTTTGGGATTGAAGATACCATTTGACCCCCTGGCATCTCCATTTTATCATTCTTTATGCGGGTGGTAATCTCTCGGAGTGGAATTTCATAAAATTCAATGTTTATCCAAACACTTGAATGAAAGTCCGATTTAAGATAGGTATCTTCACTTGCTCCCCTCATGGACCAATGAATTTAGGGTCGAGTAGTCGCGCTTTGTGACTAGGTTAACATAAACAAGCGCTTCGTGGGAGGCCACCCCAATGCTTATCATTCTATATTCTCTTCTATTTGCTATAATGTGTTTTGTGTTGTGAGGAGGCTCGCCTCTACCATTATCTCGTGTTCTGTGTTTTGTAGTTTATTGTCCAGGAATTCCTGGATTTTTGAATACTCTCGGTTTTGTCCTTCATTCACCTCGAGCTTCACATCCTCAGCTTCAATTGGGAATCCCGATATCCTAATCTTATCGACTAACGTTTATCTTTAAGCATAATTCATAAACGGCTTAGGATTTACGTAGAAACCCTTCGTAAAACATTGAGGACAATGTTTCATTCTAGTATGGGGGGATCTTCGATTTGATTATGCCTGCAGCCGTTGTTTCTCACGTAATCCCGTTTTTACCACCAAAATTTCAAAAAAAATGAAAAAAATATAAAAATTTTCAAAAAAAAATAAGTGTTTTGTCACAATTTTGACTTTCCTGCTGGGTAGAATAAGAGTAAATTTTGACTTGGTCGAGCGTGTTGAGCTCTAGCTTGTTCCTTAACTTTTAGGATAGGTTCGCGAATATTCGCGAAAAGAACGAAAACATGATAGTGTTAAGATGAGCTTGGATGCTAAACAAAGATTATTTGAAATCTTAGAGCTATGTGTGTAATTTGTCGCTTTTTCTCCATAGTTCTAACCTGATTAATATACGTGCTACTTTTGGAAATTAAACTTAAATCAATAATTTTTATGTAGTATATAGCAAAAACTTTAGACTTAGTTCAAATTTATACTTGAATTTTTCAAAAAAGACGTTTTCCCAATATAAAAAAAATGATGAAAAATACAAAAATATAATAAATATAAACTGTGGGTTGATAAAGTTGTGTTGTATCTTGCCGTGCTCACAACCGATGTTAAGCCTTTCTAAAGAAAGCCTTTGTAAGATATAATAATTCGAAGGACTGATAAAAGTTTGCTGATCTTGCCGGTACACGCTGTTGCAGCTTCTAAAAGGTCTGAGGGTTACAATTTGCACTAAATGGTTACTATTAAGTGTGAATAAAAGATCTCTTTTTGTTAATTCAAATAATGCTTTTTGGAACTTTGGCTATTATATTTTTTATAAAGCTATGTATATACGAAGCCTGAGTGTGAGAGTTTTTTTTATTTGAAACTGAGGTCCGTGAGTTTTATGTCGCGATAACTAGTCTCGGTTGGGGTGTCAAAAGCCTGGTCACTGTACGCGCAAGGTTGGGGTATATGCCGAGACGAAAGTCGCTCTACATGGGGAGGATCTCGCTTCAAACTATTATTCTGGGTGGACGTGAAACATAGAATGTTGCAAACATTGAATCCATGGGTTGAAATTCAAAATAGCACATTACAACATAAATATAAATTGTTGGAGTGAAAAGTTTACAAGTTGCAAATATGAGTAGTGTTAGCATCTTAACTCATAATTAACGGTGATTTTGTTTTTTTAACGCTTGGTTTGGGAATAAGAGGAAAAAGTCTTGGGGGACGATGAATTTATCCTTTTTGGGGCATTCTCGGATCGAAATGCATCTTGTTCTATGATCCCTAAAAGTTATAAAATAACGAAAGTCAAATAAGTTAGTTGCTCAAAATGAAAAATACAAAAAATATGTGTAGGAATAATAATAATAATAAAAAAATGGTAAAGACGGGGGCTTTTCAAAACTTATGAGTCTTTAATTCCCTTGATGAACACTTAGCTACTTTTCGAGGTAATTAGTCGAGGAGGATCGAGATTCTTAGTTTTATAAGTGCTTATTTCATAGCATTGCGTAAGGACACGGCAATACCTTAGTATGGGGGATTTTGGTATGTGTTTAATTACACATACTTTTCACCATTAAAATCGGACTTAAACGACCAAAAACGCACATAAAATGCCATAAATATGCCTGTTTTTGTGTTTATGCTGTGCAGGTACCGGATATTCACTAAAGGACAAAAACAAAGCTAAACCGGACAAAACCGAGCACGGATTTGGAAAGAGCGCGAAAAACTGAGGCCAAGGGTTCAAAAGGATTGAAAACGGAGCTTAAACGAAAATTCCCGGATCGACTCGACGACGTTTGTGCAATTAATGAAGTAAAGACGAAGTCAAAGTCAAAGTCAACCCCGGGATATGGTGTTGGAAAGAGAATCAAAAACCGAAGCCGAAGGCATAAAAATCTTATTGGGCCGACCCGTACCCGAGTTAATGGGCCGGATCAGCCCAATAGTATTTATTTACTAAACCATAAGCCCACAAGTCCCATAAGCCCAATACCCTTTTTAATAATAAACCAAACGGCCCAAACTACCAACCCGGCCCAAAACCTTTAACTAATCACCACCAAGGACCACGTTTGCAATAACTAGAATATCTTTCAGGGGCTAAAACTGCTAACCTCTCAAACATTAACCACACCACAAGGACTAAGAATGATATACAAGCATATAGGTTCAGGGATCAATCCTGCCCATCCCCCAAACTATTACCCTGTTCCTCTTTTTAGTTAAAACGCAGTCAAACAATACTCGAACCCCTCCCCTCACACTCACAACACAACACTCTTACCACTCGGCCCGGCAGGGCTATCCAGTCATAAGTTGCAACATTTAATTTAAATACCCTTTTTGTCCCATATAGTTATAAGCTCTTTCCAGCTTATATCGAGCTTATTTATAAGCTCAATCTCGGGTTTCTTATTTTTCTTAGGATGGTTTTAGTGTCAAGTGCCAAATCAACCCCTCACCCTCTGTCACTTTCATACACCTTGGACACTGTTCCCAAACGTCCAAAAATGTCACCACCACCTATCCCCACCCCACATGGCCTCTTTGACAAGCTGGCGATCCTCCAAGCCCCTATTGGCTCAAAACGATCAATGGACATGATGAAAAACCTTGGGAACAAAAAAAAGATCATGGGCCAGGATTAAGTGTGAAGTTTACCTCTCACATCACAAACACAACAAACACAAGTTTGAAGACTTCACTGCTTATATAAATTGAAGAAGAAGACAGATGAACAGTAGTGAAGGAAAGAGGAGTAGTTTTTAGTTTAATTGAATTTACTTTGAAAATGTCTTTCATTATGTTTTTAAACTCTGTCTTTCACATTTAAGCTTTTGTAATCATGTTTACTTAATGAAATTCCTAGTTTTCAAGTTCATATAAAAATCTGTCTTATCATAGCTTTGTACTGCTAATCCTTTAAAGCTGACTTATAAGTGCCTTTTACTCAAAGATATATGCTTATTTGATCTTTGTTTGAGGTTCTCTTTATCTGTTTTGAGTTACCTATCCTTAAATTAGCTTAACTCAGTTTTAAGATGTTCAAAACCCTCTTAAAGGGGTGTTTGGCATAAGGGTCTTAAGTGGGTCATTTCAGGTTATTGAACTTTTGGGTCACTTGGTCTCTATTGGCCAGCCTTATTAAGATGTTTTGAAGCTTATTTTGAGAATTTTTTTAAGTTTGATTGTTTTTTTTAGCTTTTTTCTAATAGGTCATTTGAAACTGTCATGACAAGACAGTCTCAAGAGCTTCTTTGATTGAGTTTGTTTTGGCCAGCCTTTGACTCTCATTTATGTGTCTCCTTAAGTGTCTAAATGTAATAGATTAGAATCCATTTGGTTTACTTATTTAACTGCAAAAATCTGTCAACCTTTTTCTAAAGTCATTTTTCTTATAAGCATTTTTCACTTTAAATTTTGAGTTAGTTAAATTAGTTTTTGGCTTTCAAAAATTAGAGCACAAGCTCATTTCTTGTCATACTACATCTGTTTCAGGTTGTTGTTCATGTTTAAGCTTATCTGCTAGCTGATTTTTAAGCTTGCTTATTGACCACTTTTTCTTTCTAAAAGGTTCCCCTGGTGCAAACCAATTACCTTAAATCCCTTTTTCTTGCTTATTTTTTCAGTAAAACCCGTGTTTTTTTTGGCTTTTCTTGAAAGGCCATAAGCCACTCTTTAGGCCCATATAAGCTGTTTGCCCTAGGGATCCCTTATTGAGCTTAAAAATAAGCACAAAAAGTTGTCCCCAAGGCTGCTAGGTCTGCCATTTTGCCTAACATGCTTATTTGCCTATTGTTAGCATTGCTGTCTTTTTGCCTATTTATTTGGCTTATTTAGAGTTCATTATTGCTTATTAGATATTGTTCATAATCTGTCTTGCTTATTTCCCTCCCCTTGTTGCTTATTAGTTCCTAGAATAAGCCCATAAGTTAGCCATTTTTGCCTTAGTGTTATATTAGTGTTCTGACAGTTTTTTGTTCCCTTTTCCAGCTTATTTGTTGGTTTTAAGAAATAGTTGTAGTTATGAAAAATGATAAGCTCCATGAGGTCTACAAGTTTGTGTAAAAAAATTTGAATATAAAAAAGTACTGTAGCATTTTAAAAAAAAATGGTGGGAGTAGGACTCAAACCCCTCCCCTCACGCTCACAGCACAACTCTCTTACCACTCGGCCCGACAGGGCTATCCAGTCATAAGTTGCAAGATTTAAATTAAATACTCATTTAGCCCTTTTAGCTTATAAGCTCTTTCCAGCTTATTCTGAGCTTATTTATAAGCTCAATTTCAGGTTTCTTATTTTTCTTAGGTTAGTTTTAGAGTCTAGAATTTTTAGTAATTTTTTCAGAATTTTTAAAATTAGTTTAGTATTTTTTATAATTTAATTTCTTTAAAAGTTTTAAAAATTCATAAAAAATACAAAAATTATCAAAAAAATATTTTTCTTTTTTAGGAAATTTTCTTTAGTCATATTTTACGTAGGAAAAATAGAAAAACTTTCGTAGGGTTAATTTTGCAAACTTTTGATTTTTAAAGAACGGGTATCGTTCCCGTTCTTGTCTTGACTCGTTTTGGGGTCAAACGACCTCCGTTTTCAGTCTAGTTTTTTTTAAACTTCGTTATTTGTCATTTAGAATCTATTTTAGCTTTTAAATTTGTTTTAGGGTTTAATTTGCAAAATTTAGGTTTTTGACCCTCGTTTTTCGTGCCCGTTTTAGGATTTAAGTTATTTAGCTTTCATTTTTAGGTTTTTCTCAATCGTTTTTGCTTGTTATTGATTAATTTAGCTTTCTACTCTCCCAAATCATTAATCTCATTCAAACTCTAATTTTCCGACTGTATCGATTCTCAAGCACAGCCTCGTTGGGGATAAACGACCCGGGGATATTCTATACTACTTCTCGGTTTTATTGATTGTTTTTAGATTATACTTATTATATATATTGTATTATATATTATATATATATAAGGTGTTAGTTTCAGAGTCAATCAAATTTTTGGCGCCGCTGCCGAGGAGGCTGTGAAAACGATTATCGTTACGTTTGACAAGTTGTGTTTGAATCTGTGAATATTATCATTAAATAAATAAATAAATAAATAAATAAATAAAAACCCTAAAAGTACAAAAATATTTTCATTTTCTTTTTAGTATAATTGTCATTTGAAGAAAAACCAAAAAAAAAATCAAAAATATAAAAACATTATCCTTAATTATCGATAAAAATCATCATCAATATAATGCTTTCAACTGAAGCATTATCATAATAATTTCCCGAACAAAATATTTAAAACTTGCCTTTGTGTCACTTGTGAAATACGGCTCACCTTTAATCGATAAACAAACTATAAGAGGGTATAAGGAGGGTTGTTCCAAGGAACTACGACCCGAAAGGAGAAGGTTTTTAATAGCTTCGCGCTTTCCCGCTCCTTTGTGCGTTTGTCTTTTAAAGAGCTACCGTGAAACAAGTTGATTATTGGTTTAAGTTGTCTTATCTCATTTTGTCCGTTAATAAAATATGTTGCTTAAAAAATTCGAAAAGCCAAAAATAATCTTCTTTTTCTTCAATTCTTTTCTTAACCCTCAATTGTTTAATTCTTATGGCGTCACTCGATCGTCGTTTGAATCCCCTTTACGCGATTAAAGAGCATCTTGTACCGGAGGTGAGAATTCATTCACTTATGATTCTCCTAACGTTTTTAACCCACCTCCACAACCTCCTATCTATTCTTGTGAATTTTGCGGGAACAATGCTCGTTATGGTCACTATTATACACCTCAAGTTTCGTTTATCTATCCAGAATCGTGTTACAATTAAGGCATTAATTTCCCGCAAGATTTTCATGATTTCCCACAACAATTTCTTTGTTGTGAAAATTGTGGGGGTCCTCATGAGACGTTTCAATGTCAACCGATGAATGAAGACTATTATCATGAGCAAAATCCGTGCTATGATTCTAATTCTTTCGGTTTTGGCCAATTTTAACCCCCGCAATATACCGTCCATCATCCTATCTTCAATGCTCAAAATAAGCTTATGGAGCAAATGACATCCATGTGTGATATGGTTGGTCAATTGATACAAAAGAAGGGAGAAAAAAATCGAATTGAAGAAGAGCAAGCGGCTAAAAATCGATATTGGAAGATTCCCGTTTGCTACGATGATGACGATGACGAAGAAAGTTCAATTCCCTTGAAAGATATCATTATGTCTGAACTTCCTCCGTGTGTTGCAATCACATCCGTTTTATCACCCGAGGAGCCCGTTGACTCTCTTATAATGGAGAACGAGCATCTCGACACTATTCTGGAAACGGAATCGGACAAATTCATAAAGTCTAGTGTTGAGAACCTTGTCCCAACCCCAAGTGAGTCCGAGGATTTCTCCGATATTGAATGTGAGTGTGATTTGCCTCTTCGTGATGATTCACCGGAATCAAATTTCACGAATTTCTCTAACCCTCTCTTTGATGCTAATTATGATGATGCCTCTAGTGATGAGGAGGGATTCAAAATATCTTCCAATCCTCTTTTTGATCTAGATGAGGTTAGTCCAATTGATAAGGAGGTGTTAGGAAATGCCAATTCAATTCCACCGGGAATTGAAATTTCTTGCTTCAATCCCGAATCCGATCTTTTAGAATCCTTGCTAAATCGAGACTCTTCGATTGATTCTTCTCAAAAGATTAATTTTCTTCTCGATGAGTTCGCCGGTGAACTCACTCGTCTCCAATCAATTCCACCGGGAATTGATATTATCAACCTAGATCCGGAGGGTGATATTTTGTTTTTGGAGAGTTCGCTTTACGATAACTCTTCTCCCCGCCCCCCGGAAGAATTTAATTCTAAAAATTCTATCGAGTCTTTCCCTCCATCTCATATCCCCGTTGAGGATAGTGACCCTTTTATGGAGGAGATCGATTTGTTTCTTACTTTTGATGAATCAATACCCTCGGGTATTGATAGTGACTACTCGGACTCCGAAGGGGATAATCTTTTTCTAGAAAGATTGCTTCATGATGACCCTACTCCCCTTCCGAACATTCCTTCTCCGACACATGTGACTTTCCCCTTTGAGGATCACCATGATATTGACTTCACATGTGTCGTCCGAGTTTTTCTTCCGTTTGTCACGTATCCTATGACAACATCATTTATTCT
>BQNB010003067.1:17583-20083 GCA_026074375.1 Tanacetum coccineum
GGCATTTTAAGTCCGATTTTGGTTATTTTAGCTCGTTTTTAAAGGTAAAAGGTATGTGTAATTAAGCACATACCAATAACCAATCCATACCAATGACGACGTCGAAACTACCGAGTTTAATCAGCATAAGATCAATTTTGAAAGGTTGGTTTAACAAGGTCAAAGTTGCACCCTGAATAACAGTGTTTGTGCTTACTAAGTTTCCGTCAGCCATTTCGATATCGTAAAAGGTATCTATTGTAATGGGTGGAATATTTAGCTTAGAGGCAAGAGATATGGATACGAAGCTTTTATCGGCTCCAGAATCAAATAATACTCTAGCTAGATGTTGGTTTAGAAGAATACTACCCGTGACTACATTCGGGTTTTAGTGAGCATTCCTATCCCTCAACATGTAGGCTCTTCCCTGGGCATTGTTGTTGGTGGTCTTTCGGTAATGATTTGAATAATGCCCTTTTTCTCCACATGCATGACATGTAACTGTCACTGGTAGCAGATTACTTCCAGTGGCTGGCCCTTTGTTTCTGCAGTTCTTAGTCAGATGGCCCACCTTATTGCAAATATTACACTTAACAGTGCAAGGTCCTGTGTGATGCAGAGTGCATTTCTTACACAAGGGACGGTTTCTAGTATATCCATTATTTTCAATTGGGGTGGCAGCATAAGCCCTGAAGGTTTCTTGTCTTCTGTTCTGTTATGGTTGGTGATTATTGTAGCGGTTGTTAGTGTTGGTGTTACGGTAGTTGTTGTTATTATCGTTGCGGTAGTTGTTGTTGTTGAAAGTTCTTCTGTCGTCAAACTTTCGTTTGTGATCACTTGATACTTGCACCGGAGTGTGCTTTGTTACCTGATCCATTAGCCTCTGGGCTATGTTAATGGCTTCCTCTAGAGTTTGAGGTTTAGAGGCGGTAACATTCCCTTCAATACTTCGAGGTAATCCCCCGATGAAAACTCCTCATTCATTTTTCTCTACGAATTCTGACTACCTATAGTGGGACAAATGGTGTTGCCAAATTCTAGATTCATTCTCTACATATGTCTTAAGCTCATTCCCCTTCACAGTCAGATGGTAAAATTCGTCTTCTATCTTCTGGACTTTAGTTCGGGGACAGTACTTCTTTATCAAAAGTTTCTTGAATTCAACCTAGGTAATCTTGTAAGCTTCTTCTATCCCAATAGGTTAGGCAAAAGAATTCCACTAAGATAGAGCTTCTTCAGTTAAAGTACCAGTAACAAACTTCACCTTGCAGTCTTCGGTACAGTTGCTACGAGAAAACATTGATTCAGTTCTTTCGAACCAGCGGATGAGATCAATAGCGCCTTCCATACCTTTGAAGTTGATAGGTTGGAAGCTCAAGAACTCTTTGTAGCTACATTGTCTTGCCACATGAGCTTCTCTTGGTCTGCTGGTATTATCAGTATTTTCTATGTTAGCGGCTTGTGCTTCCAGTGATGCGGATCAATGTCTGATAACTAGTTCCTGATGGCAGCCTGACGTAATAGCTGGTGGCTTCAGATGTTGGACACCTTTTTGGAGGCATTCTATCAACTAAGATAACACGTTTAATAAGAAATGGATATCACAAGTTTTAAAATGATTAAAGTTCAAAAAATAAAACATTCGTCCACAATAGTATTCGAAATCATAGATCAATTCATATCATAAGTATCTATGATTTATTTAGAATTCATGGTATGATTATACGATGGAGACGGAGCATGATGATAAAGACGAAGTTGTTTTAGGATGGTTTTTTCAGGTATTATAACAAGGTATAAAGGGATTGCCTATTGTAGTATATATCCATTGAAAACTGCTTGTACTGTTACAGTCAAAATTTGACAAGTGTTGTTATTTATACCACACATCCCGTGGCTATGTTAAAAGCTATAACTAGTATCTAATGTAGTAGTTCGATGTTCTTGAGTTCATAGATTGCATTCAGAAGACTTTCCTTGTATGCTTGGTGACGGACTTGGTTTTCTTCGATGATTTGTTCTTGATTAGCAATCTTGAAGCGAGCCAGAGCAATCTTGTTGTTATTTCCCATTTGCTTTCTTTGAAGTTTATCAATTCGAGCATATGCCTTTTGAAGTTCAATTAACAGATCTGTCGTAATTCTTGTTGTGTTTTTCACCCGACCTTTTTTGAGACCTTCTATTTTGTCTTTTATGTGCTCAATGCGGTCGAGAGAGAGAGTTCATCCAGGTGATTCAAAATTTCCTCAATTTGCTCCTTTTGACGTTCCAAACTTGTCTTATGAGAGCTTTCTCCCATCTCAAATTCTTGAGGTAGGGCGAAAGTAAAGGAGAATGATTGGTTATGACCTTGTTTCTTAGGTGACAATAATTCCTCGGAGAAAAGATTTTCGAGGATTAAACATTGGAGATTGTATTGTAGATGGAGGGGGGGGGGCCCCCCAACCCCAATTTTCGGGGTTTGGCTGTGCTGGACGAGGGTGATTTCTTTAGCATAGTATGCATGCATGACCTTTATATA
>BQNB010003067.1:25083-118176 GCA_026074375.1 Tanacetum coccineum
TTTTTTTTTTTTTTTTTTTTTTTTTTATTTTTTTTTTTTTTTTTTTTTTTTTTTTTTTTTTTTTATTTTTTTTTTTTTTTTTTTTTTTTTTTTTTTTTTTTTTTTTTTTTTTTTTTTTTTGTTTTTTTTTTATTTTTTTTTTATTTTTTTTTTTTTTTTTTTTTTATTTTTTTTTTTTTTTTTTTTTTGTTTTTTTTTATTTTTTTTTTTTTTTTTTTTTTTTTTTTTTTTTTTTTTTTTAACTGCCTTGGTGACATAAGGGGTTGAGGTCATAGAGGTGCTTGGATGGGTGCTTGGTTTAAAAATGGGTAAAAATGGGTGAAAATGGGTATCGGGTTGGTTTAGGGTTTTGGACTTCTAGATTGAGTTAGGGTTAGGGTTTAGGATAGATTAAGGTTTAGGATTAGTGTTAGGATTAAGGTTTAGGGTTTAGGATTAAGGTTTAGGGTTTAGTTTTAAGTTTTAGGGCTTAGTTTTAGGTTTAAAGTGAAATTAGGGTTTTAGGGTTTAGGGTTTTAGATTAGGGTTTTAGATGACTTAGGGTTTAAGTTTAGGGTTTAGGATTCATGCATTAAGTGCTTGTACCTTGTGTTAAAGTAGTGGTAAGAAACTAAAATGAATTTGGAGGTAAAATGACCTAGTTTGACTTTCTTGCATTATTGACTTGCACATTGCATTTTTGAAAGTTATAACTTGATTTAGGAGGGAAAAGATATTCAAATGTGGTGTATTGATACTTGTACACATGCTTTAAAGGCTTGTACATTCATTTTATATGTATACATTACATATAATTAGGGTTTTGATATAAACGTTAACGTTTAATGCTTGTTTTGATATAACGTTTTGAAAAGTACGTTAAATTGGTTTATGTAATTGGTAAAAAATGATATTAAGATTAGACTTGACACATATTAGGATGTTTACATGATTAAACATAGATAGGATGCATTGGTAGAGGTTGGTGAGCTCGTTTAATTTTAGAAGATGCGATGTTACTGGCATAATGGATAAAGTAAAATTTTCCCTGTAAAAAGGTGGTATATATATAATAGATGGATATTATAGTGCATCTAATTTAATAGATGGATAATTACATTGATGAAAATTGCGGGTTTGTTATTTAACCGTATCTATAAATTATACTTAGCAAATTTAAGTGGTCAGTGAATTATTTTTGCCTTTTGGGTAACGTGTTAAATCGCCTTGTAAAGGGAACTTGTTAAATCGCCTTCTAAAGGAGAATTGTTAAATTGCCTTGTAAAGGGAACTTGTTAAATCGCCTTCTAAAGGAAAATTGTTAAATTGATTTTGCTTGGAAATTTGTTAAATCGCCTTGTAAGGGATATTGATAAATCGCCTGTCACTGCAACTTGTTAAATCGCCTTGCACTAGAAAGTGATAACTCGCCTTGCAAAGAAGAACTGTTAAATCGTCTTGTACTACGAAATTGATAACTCGCCTTGCAAAGAAGAACTGTTAACTCGCCTTTCAAACAGAGTTGCTAATTCGCCTTCCAATGCACAAATGCTAAATCGCCTTCTACAAGAACGTTGTTAATTCGCCTTCAACGGCTAATTGCTAAATCGCCTTACACAAGACAATTGTTAGTTCGCCTTTCACTGATACGAAACTCGAAGTTTTTTAAAACTCAAAAGACACACTTTTGATCTTTTTTAACAAAAATTTTTTGTACAACTAGTATTACTAAGCCTATAGGTATCTTAAAAATGCAAACTTTATGGATTTTAAGCCAAAAATTTTGAAATCAAGAATTATACTTTTTAAAGCTATTCGAACACAAAAGTTGAACAAAAATAATGTTTTTCTTGATTCAAAGCATGTACACCTATATCATAAAGATACCAGATCAGATTTACCTATGTAAATGATCTTTTAGTGTACCAAAGAGCTTCGAAAACAAGAAAAAATAAAAGAAAATGGTACGGTTTGAGTAAAAAAACGAATTGTTAGGATTGATAAAAGTGACGATCTTATTGAGATAAAAGTATTGTAATAAATAGAAAAATAATATTGTGTAATAGGGTAAGTGAAAGGCTTGTGACTAAAATAAAGTCACAAGACTCGGCTAAATAGAAAAAAAAAAGGGGTCTATATAAAGACAAAGGGGTCTAAAATGTTTAAAAAGTCTAAAAGACAAGGGCTTTATGCTCATTATTGTAAAAGGGATAAATACCCCTCCACCACCTCATTTGTGAGGTATGTCTCTAGGTGTTTCTTAATCTCATTCTAATATTTTCTCTAATCCTCCTCCTTCCTCTTTCTCTTTCTAATCTTTCTCTCTCTAGAATAAACACACACAACACCTAAACACACACTCTATTGCTTATTGATCCTTAATTCAAGACCTCACAAGTGGTATCAGAGCTGCAGGAGCGATTTAGTGTTGTTTAGGAGAGCTTATTCCAGCAACTTATTTTGAGATTATTTGGGCTTATTTTGTGCTTATTCGGTCCTATTTGTCTGCTGTGCTTATTCTGTCTTTTTCTTGTGCTTATTTTCATGTGCTAATTTTGAGTCAAAACTGCTTATTTTTTGTCAACGAGTCAAACTGCTAAAAATGTTCTTATTCAGTTTTAGAGCTTATTTTTGTGCTTATTTGCTATCTCGGTTGTTTCGTGATAGATTGCTTGCGGTTTTCATCGTAAGAATCTGGCAAAATTTAGTAAGAAATTTGATTATTTGGGCTTATTTTGAAACTTAGCTGTTTGTATTTTTCAAATTCAGTAAAATTCTGTTTTTAAGTCAAAACTCAGTAAAAAGTTTGTTACAACAACTTTGACTAGTCAAAATCAGTAGTGTAACTGATTTTACTGAATTTGACACTCAAAGTTGGAAGCTTGTCTTTTGGTCAAACTCAGTAGATTTTTAGATCACAGATTTGTTTCTTGG
Source organism: Tanacetum coccineum (assembly GCA_026074375.1). Lineage (NCBI taxonomy): Eukaryota > Viridiplantae > Streptophyta > Magnoliopsida > Asterales > Asteraceae > Tanacetum > Tanacetum coccineum. Next base: position 27,997 of record BQNB010003067.1, read on the forward strand.
TTTGTGTTTAACAACACTGTTAGAGATCTAAAGATCTAAATCTCAGTAAAGAACAATATCATCACTGATCCGTCTTGGAAATAATTCTCGATAATCAAACTCGGAATCTCAAAATCAAAAAAATAAAACTCTGTAATCAAGATCAAAAACAGAAACAAACTCAAATCATTCTCGAAACATATCAAAGCGTTACAAACTGTAAAAATCATCCTCGGTATCTTGATCTCAGATTTGTGTTTACTTGGTCTTATCTCAAATCTCTAAAAGATTTTTAACACATTTCATCACAGATCTTGATCATAACGCAGTCAAACTAGGCATAGATAGTCATTTTTTTTACCGAGTTTGACATCAAGGAAAAAGAATAAAAGAGAACTCAATCAAGATCAACAAAGACAACATACAAGATCTCAGTTCGGATTGATTGTGCATCTCATATGAGATTTAAAAATCTTTAAAATATCTTATCAACACAAAATCCTATACTCATAGATCTTAGCCTATCAAATCTGACCTAAATCCATCCAAGATCTCATAACTTTGTTGTACTTTCGAACAAGTCAAAGAAATAACAAGATCATTAGTTTTCCTTATCACTCTTTTCGATCAAAAACAAAACGCGATCTCAGAAATTTTTGTGTGTTTATCAAGAAAACTCAAAGATCTTTAAATGTCCATTCACACAATCTCATCATAGATCTCAAGATTTACCAACCATAAAAAAAGAAAAGAATATAATGACAAAGGAACAAGATTTGATCTTAGTTTTGTCCACTTTTGGTAGCAATCTTTAATGATTTTCGTGTGTGGATCATCTCATCATTGATCGAATTGAAGCATTCTCACTTATTTAATTTTTCGAATTTCAAGAAATATCAAAAAACTAGAGAGTTTTATCTTTTCCTTCTTTCGAATTAAATTTAAACACCAAATCAAACCATTCCATATTTCTCTCAAAATTCGAAAATCTAAAAAGTAAAGTCAAGAACAAGGATTGTTCTCATATACTTCGGTTTCGAGTAAAACACGGAAAGTTAATCATATCAAGAAAAATCTAAACCTACCCTGTGGTCATCTGCTATCTTCGTGGGTGCAAGAATAATTTGTGGGGTTCTGAGATTCTGGTTGGTTTGTAAAAGATTCCAACGTTGGTATAATCATTTTGTGTTTTCGATTTGATTTTTTCAGACAAAAAAAGTAGTTGCGTTTTGAAAATGATTACAGGATCTAGAGTCAGTTTTTGTGTCTATAGTGTGTGTTGCACTATACTTTGTTTGTGGGTATGGGTTATGGGAAAGAGGCGTCTTAGGTGTTTGATTTGTAGCTTTTTGTGTTAATAAAATGCGAGGACGTGAGAATATAAGTTTAATGTGGAGTGTGTGTTTTATTTGGAGTATTAGGGTTAGGGTTTGTGTTTTGTGTGAGTGTATTTTATATATCAATGATATTTTCAGGGGTTGACATGTTTTGGTTTTGGGCCTCTGTGTGAGTGTATACATAAATTTTTGATAATAAAAATTTGGGCCTATTAAAATAAGAACAAATAAAAAAGGTGGAAAACATTTAGGCTGAATTTTATTTTTGAGTGATTCATCTCTGTTTGTATACTGAATTTGTGTCTTCCCAAATCAAAATCAAAGTCGGGCCTAAATTTTTAACGTGTCATTTAGCTATAGTTTTTGTTGGGCTATTGTGAATAGATTTTAATAATAAAAAAATTATGGTATTTTAAAATATTTTGAGATCACGGTTCCTAATTGCTAAAAAAATAATTCGAATGTGATTGAGGTTTTGAGTTTACGTTTGTTAGAATTCTGATTGTTTGTGCGTAATTTGATTTGTGTGATAATTTGGATTAAATTTTTGAGTCCGTGTCGAAAATTTTTGGGTTCGTTGTGATAAATAGAGAAAATTAGGGGATAAACGATGGAAATAGTGTCAATTACTTCATAAGACACAAAGATTTTTCAAACAAAACACAACTGTGACAAAGAGGAAAAATATATAATGGATATTCTTCAGTTCATGATAAAATCAAAGAATCTTGAAACGTTGTTTGTAAAATGGGCAGATCAACTGACACACTTCGGTTGCTTACAAATGACCAAAAAGCTTTTCGTGGATAACTTATGTAAGTCGGGTGTGGGATATATCGGTTCTTGTGTTCTTTTCACAAGATTATGCTAAAATTCTAAGTTGTATGTATGGTTGTGCTTATGAAACTTATGTGATAAAAATGTGGTACAACTTGAATGTGTTTGATTCTGTAGGAAACTCTTGAGGATGCTGAAAAGAGTCAATTTAAAAATGAATGAGTTTTCAAAAAGTGAAAAAATTCAAGAGTTAAAGCATTCAACCAATCGATTACGAAAAGGTGAACAACTTATAAAGATTTGTCCTCAAAAACAAGTTTCTGAGCCTTCTATTAAGCAAACATGTTCTTCACCTTATTCTATTCCCTTTGTTAAGATTCTAGAAACAAAAACTATGCTGAGTGAGTTACCTTTGATCAACGAATTATTCAATATAAAAGTTGGATTTGAAAAGCTGTGTCTGTTAATACACCAAAACAGTAAAAGAGAAAGCATTTTTTACACATCCAAGGCAGAGATAAACGTATGATTTTGTCTGAGAAAAAGTCAAACCATTTCTTAATGAATTACAGGTTTACTTTGATGACTTTCAGAATCTATTTCAAAGAGATATAAAAGAAGTGAAAGATGCGTTTGAGCAAAATGATGTCTATCATGATGAAATTGAGAATCAAAATAATTTGTTGAAAGATCAACTTTTGGAAGCATCCTTAACTGAAGATATCAAGAATCTTGTCTAATTCTTGTGTGGAAATAATGGAATAAGGATTATTTACATGATGAAATTGAGAGAATTTCAAAAGAGTCAAAAGATGTTTCAAATGAGAGTAAAACAGTTGATACGGCTTGCAATGATGCATTTGAAGTCAAACAGGAATTGTCAAAAAGAATTGTTGAATTGAAAAAAGATTTGTCATAAATTCGAGGCAAGGGGTATTGCTTTGAGATCCGCCACTTCCACACAAATCACAGAGAAAAATAATTCTTTGAAAACGTGCAAAAAGATATTGGAATTTTATGGCATTGTTCTACAACTAGAGAATGCCTCATTTTGAAACAGACTTATAAAGATTTGTTTGAGTCGGTTCAAAGGTCAAAAGTTGAGATTAAACAATGTGATGAAGTCAAAGTTAAGGACGATTTTGATGAGATTGAAACCAAAAACATTGAGTTGGAATATCGAGTGGCGTCATTAATTAAGGAGAATGAACACTTGAAGTTGACTTACAAAAACTTGTTTGATTCAATCAAAAAGTCACGGGTTCAAACAAAAACTTCAAATGTAACACAAGACGAGACAGAAAAAATATGTATTAGTCTCAATTGTTTGAATTTGCTGAAACTAAGTTCAAAAACATTCTCGGAAAGATTGAATTTTTCAAAAAGAAGCAGTTGGATATTTTTGAACTTAACAAGGGATCGGGGGAGAATGTTTGTGATAATGCAAAATGTGAGTTACAAACAAAGATTGTCGAGCTTGAAAAGGTTTTAACTCAACAAACAAAAGATTTTAATGATGTCAAGCTTGAATTGTCGAACAAAACAGCTAAATTTGAGGCGTATTTTGAAAAACTTGAAAAAACGAAAGTTGTTCTTGAACGACAATTGGCTCGTAAGGTTGATGATTCTAAAAGCTGAACAGGAAGCAATTTTTTGAAAGAATTAATCATTGAGAACTAATTGGAAAATCTGTGAGAACGGAAAGTCTGTGCAAAACATAAGTTTGATAAACATTAATTTTTGGGGAAAAACATCAGTTGATGGGCAAACGAGTTTATCAATAACCAGTCACTGCACAGTCTTTGCCTAAAGATGAAAAAGATCAGCTTTTAAAAAGAATTGCATATTTGGAATTAAAATTGGCATCTCAAGATATTCGTTCTTGTCAAAAAGAATATCATGAGTTGAGGACTTCATATAATGCTTTAAAAGTGAAGTTTGATTCTCTTAATCGGCAAAAATAGAACATCAATGTTTCAAAAGCTTCAAAACCTAAAGAAAGTGTTTTGGAAAAGGTTCACACGGGTGAATCTTCCAAAACCGTTTTCAGGAGGTTCTCTGTTTTACCAATCCTTTCTTTCACAAAAAGATGGGAAGTTTTCTAAGAAATCTCAACGTTTTGAAACATTTTCTCTTCAAAAGGGTTTTAAGACAAGAGCTTCACATGCAAAGAATCAATTTTTTGAAACATCACACTCGTGTTTTACACCGGTAAAACAAGTGAGGAGGCCAATTAAGGAATCTCAAACTTTTGGAGCATCTACTTTTCAAAAGAGTTTTAAGACAAATACTTTAAAAGGAAATAATTAAGTTTTTGTCACTCCACATTCTCGTTTTACACCAGTAAAACAAGTTTGGAGACCAAAGCAAAGTCATTTAAAATATTTCAAATATTCCATATCAGAAATGCTTTCGATGCAAAACAAGAATGATTTTGCTTCAACCATCAACAAGAAAGGAAGATTTTCAAACGATTCAAAAATGAATTTTTGGAATGTTTCATCAAATGACAATAACAAATGGAAATCTTCTTCGTTAACAAGATCTAAAACTCCACATGAAACACCGAGTTTCAAAAATCAATGGAATATCAAGAGGAATTTTAAATCTCCGTTGATTCCATGAGAGTTGTTTTAAAATGAAACACCGGTTTCAAGCCCTCGTTGGAACTCAACATCTTTACATCGTCGTGACACAACTTTCAATTGGTTTTCAAAATTTGGTAAACCCGTTAGCACCGTGCTTAAATGGGTTCCAAAAGTTGTTGTCTAAATTCGATGTAGATGGTTTGTAATCAAATGTCAGATTGCAACCCGGTCTTCAAATAAAAGGGAAGTGGACGTTTCAGTGCACTTTACCTTAAAAAGAAATCTTCTTGTTTTGAGCAAAATTTATTCATTTAAAAAAAAGATTTTCAAAAATGTTTCAAAAGTTTGCTCTCCAAAATGGCTTGTTATTAAATTTTAGATAACAACCCGGTTTAAAAAAAAGAAAAGTGTACGTTTCAGTGCGCTTTATCTTTAAAAGCCCCAATCCTAAACCCCCACTACTGCCCAAACCTCGTCCAAAGAGAGAAATCTTCTTTGTCTTAGCAATATTTATCATACATAATTTTCAAAAAGTGTTGATAGGGTACTTACGACTTCTAAGTATATGTCAGCTTAGGACTCATTCTTCAAATAAAGGAAAGTGCACATTTTTGTACATTTATCCCCACAACGGGAAGTTTATAACTTCTTGGACTTGAGCTATTTCATTTAAGATATTCAAAATCTCGAGCTCAAGCAAAATGCTATACAAATGAAAATGTTTTAAACAAATGAATAATAATCGATTAAAAAGAAGTTGTGGTCAAGTATGTTTATATCGATAAGCGTGCAAATGGTGAAGATTATGTCCAGTTACGACCATTTCCTAAAATTAACAAGATGAGGAGTGAGCAATCTACTGTCCATAGTTTTGAATTTTATATACTTTGACGCAACTATTTTTCAAATTTGTTTAGAACATTAAAAAAGGTTCCAAATCAAAATCATGCTATATCCGTTTTCTCCCATGTGTTTTCAAATTCTCATATAGTTATTTTAATACTTATATCAACACATTCATTTGGTTATGCTATTTTTGAGGAGTGGAGGAAAATTGGATTAAAATTGTGATCAGAAAGATATTTGCTTAAGTATGTGGAATATTCAAAGTGATCTAAAAAGACTCAAAGTGCAATCAACTCTTTCCTTCATGTGCAAAATAATTTTGAATATCAATGCACATGTGTAGGGGGAGTATTTCTCAAAAAGTGAAACTTTCAAAGTGTTAAATGTTTTGATTTATATCAAACACTTTGATTAATTTTCATATGTGTTAGGATTATGAAAAAGACTCGGTTACCCCGTGTATATTAATATAGAATTAGCTTAGCTCTGGTTTGTCTATTGTAGGCGTCTTGAGCTAATAGTATTGGCGGGCCTTTAACCCTACTTGTTAAGCCCTACTCATGACTATTGGGGCATTGGAATAACACTCATGTATATAACCCCTTTCCCGCCATCCGCATGGGATATGGGGGTTGGTTGTTCATTTTTATGATATACATTGTCTTGCATTTTCTCTCTCCTAGATTTATCACTTTCTCTCTCTAAGTTAAGTAGCTAACCATCATCTCGTTGCTTTGTGTTATGATATCCTGTATTCTACAATTGGTTATCAGAGCCATGGGATGATTAGATATAGATTCTATGTGCGTTTCCTGGTTAGTTTAGATCAAAAGTTTGTTTTTGAAAGGTTTATGGTCTTGTCTTGACACTCTCTTGATTCTTCATGTTTGTGTGTGTTTAAGTTAGTGTTTTTATAGTGTTATTACCTCTAGGACCAAGTGTGCAAAAGAAAAACCAATGTGGAAAACGTTCTAAAGTGTTTTTTTAGGTGTTTTTGGTGAAAATGTTCGTATTTTTCGTCGGTTTGCGGTTTAACGCTTCTGAGACATGTCTTCGTTGCGTTTTGGACAACAAAGAAAGTACATTTGCGATTTTTTTGTCATATCTGTATAGTACTATTGTACTGCATTTTGTCTCATTAGAGGTTGCGTTTTGATCATTGCGTTTTGACCTTGAGGTTGCGTTTTGGTGATTGCGTTTTGACTACAGGTTGCGTTTTGAAGACTTCGTTTTATGCGTTTTTGACTAGGGGGGATCTGCCACAATTTTTAATGGTTGCATTTTGTTTCTTGTCTCAAGATTTCAATTTTTTTGCGTTTTGATCAACTTTCAAGAGTTCTTTGCGTTTTGATCAAATCTCAGTTTCTTCATTGCGTTTTGACAATTCGTCACTGCGTTTTGACAAAACTTCATTGCGTTTTGATCAATCTCAATATTCTTCATTGCATTTTGACCAAAACTTCACTGTTTTTTGCTTTTAAGTTTCATTATCTACATTTAAGTTAACTTAATTCAACCAAAACCAAATCACATTCAAACAAACATATCACCTAATCCAACAAACAATCATCACTTTTAACATACAATCACTAATCATTGATCGATCAACTTAATCATATCACAAGTAATCACTATGGCTAATCTTTTAGAGGACATCCAATGTGCCGGTTTCGATACCCGACCACCTATGCTTGATAAGGCTGACTTTGCGTCATGGCAACAACGTATTCGATTATAACTGTCGGAGTTAAGGATTTATGGGAGTAAACATTTTAAATGTCAAATTGATGAAGGTACATTTCACGATTGGGGACATCGTTGAAGCTATTTGTTGCTGAAGGAACTAAAGGTTCACTCAATCTGGGTCCTGAACGACCTCGAGTTTATTCGGATCTGTCACAGGATGAGAAGGATAGGTACAATGCAGACATTCAAGGCAAGCAAAATAATACTTAATGTTTACCAAATAAAGATATCTTTTTATTTCACTTATTATCATTACATGATGCAAAGGACATATGGGACAATGTGAAGATGCTTTTGGAAGGATCGGAATTAATAAAGGAAGACTGTGAATCACAACTGTATGATGACTTTGAACACTTTCGTCAGAACAAAGGCGAAACCATTCACGACTACTATGTTCGGTTTGCCAAGCTCATTAATGACATGCGGAACATCAAGATGACCTGTCTAAAAATACAGTTGACTCAAAGTTAATTTGTGAATAAACATGCTGCCTCTGAATGGGGTGATTTGTCTACAGCTGTGATACTTAACCAAAGGGCTGAAGGATCAACTTTGATCAACTATATGCCTTACCTGAAGCAACAGAGGCACAGTGACCAACGACATTAGATGATGTTGGAACGTCTCACACAACAGACAGTTGATCCTCTTGCCTTGATGTCCAATGTTTCACCTCAACATTATCATTCTCAATCATCAACAAATCCACCGACCACATATCATCAACCACATTCTAGACTGACACCTCAAATCTGTTTTGGAACTTTCTCCAACTGACAACCTATGAGAAACCTAACCAAACACTTGCCTTACTCACCCATCATACAAACCTTCCTTCCTCAAACAAACGGATAACTCAGAACCTCATCTAAATCAAGGAATCAAGCTACAATACAAGATCGGGCTAGGGTTGTTGTTCAAGAATTGTTTCAGGTGTCGACAAAACAGAGACAGGTAATAATGACGGGGTGTTTTTTCACAGGTGCAGTTGGTTATGGGAGAGCACAGAACAGAGTGAGGAATGCTAATCCGGGTCAAGCTAGGCAGGTTAAGTGTACAACTGCAATGGGGTAGGCCACATAGCAAGGAACTGCACTCAACCCAAGCATCCACAGAACTCCGAATACTTCAAAGACAAGATGTTGCTGATGTAAGCTCAAGAGGAATGGGGGCATAGTCTTAGTGAAATAGCAGTTATTGTTTCATAGCTGGTGGACAGGACATTGCTATTGATTGAAGATTATGGACGAGCAACGGTTCATGACTTAGCCTCCTCAATGTGGATAATGTATTTCAAGTGTAATGACTGTGATGCGTATGATTTCTGATGTTGTTGAGGCTTCCTACGGCACAAAAACTATGTTCATGGCTAATCTATCATCCGTGATCCAGTTTTTAATGAAGCCGCGTCCGTCTTTGTTGTCGAACATCTTATTTGAGGGTACATGACCTATGATCACTATCAAGATGCTGTTTGTGATCATCTATGACACAAACGAGATGCACGACATGTTACAACCAAACCACGTTGTTTGACTACATTGTCCATTTATACGAGTGGAATAGTAATATGACTCCTTATGATCAGTAGTGAAAGGATAACGCTTTATTCTTCTTGTGTTGGTTGTACAAATAATGCAATTTATGGTTCCATATATGTCATAAGTGATGATTAGATATTGATGTGTGCATGAATCTGATGTCCTATCTGCTCTCATTACACCCCGGAATACAGTAAGCTAATAATTTGTTTAATATGTTGGAACTTCCCCAATTAAGGAAAAGTGGAACTATATGAAAGAGGGCAATTTGAAGTAAATGAACTGGGAACTAAAAGATTGATGAGCAACTAGAATAGTTATTTGTGACGTTTATTAAGGAAGAGAATTTGAAAAAAGGAATCTTCATTCATAAAATTGCAACTTGCCTCTACAATCCAACTATAACAAGTTAATGTAGATGAAGTTATATCCTTTGAAAAGGATTTTAACCAAAAAGGAATAAATACTTTGATGAATTTTTCAGACTTAAAAGCTTAAAAGAATAGGTCGATGGATAAACTATTCCAAACAAAGGCCAGTCTATTCAAACAGTTCACATGATGTGTAAACCTAGGTCTTATTATGATGAAGTAAATAAGGTAGCCATTGGCTACAAGAACCCCCTTATGTCTACATCGTGCAAGGCAAGCTCAGCCTGCCCTGTATAGTGGTCATGTAATTGTCACACCCAATCATGCACCGGCTGTAGTACGTGACGGGGAAGAGACCCTAGAACTTACTAAATTTGTCTAGGCCAGAAAATGAATGGATAAATGAAAGCTAATTGATGTGTGGATAATAAGGTCAATATCACACTGCCTAACTACTCGAAAGAGAATTTTTTAGCGACCTTCACATCACAGAAACAACTGACCCCGGAACAAATATTTTGGTCTCAAGATATTGTTAAAATGAAAGCTGAAGCTCTCAAAGAGCAGAACACCAGACCAATCAAAACGTTGACTGTGTATCCTCCAAATATACCTGCAACGCTTGTCCCCAGAGTGCTTCCAACCAAAAGTCAGTGAAAATTAACATTTTTACACTTAAGAAACTTTTTTCGAATTTGAGATTACCGTTAAAAGAGGAATCACACAATCTGGGATTCATGAAGGGGAAAGGGGTTTTGAAAAAACCAAGACATGTTAACTCACGGAGGTCATCCCATTTTTCAAAACTCTTAAAGAACATTTTGATGGCATTCAAAAGGCTCTAAAGAAAGAAGTCAAAGAAATGAGTGACGCTTTTGATGAGTTGGAAGCTGAACTTGACCAACATGTTGTTGATAGGAAACATGATGAGATTGAACGAAAAAACCTTATTATTGAACATGATAATATAATCGCTGACAGTTTGTCTAAAGAAGTGTTTTATGTTGCATTGAATTCTGAGCTTAATGTATCTAGATTTACTGAGATGCAAAATGTCATAATGTTTAGGAGCCGTTGTCTGTAAACTTGGAAGAAGTGCTTTCTAATTTACGTGTAATATCCATAAGGCTAATTATAACGAACTTTTAAACCTGTTTTCCAATTTAGGTAAATCACCGAAACTGACTGTTAAACGTATCAAAACCTTAAAGATAGGTTTCAGAATAAACCGTCTTCATCCGTTAATGATACTCTTAATTTTAACTCCATTTTTGTAATCGGTCAAATGAAAGCTTCACTTAAGGCAAAGGCAAGTCATCTCTAAAAGTGAACAATGCATATATCTCAACTTATAGGAGACCCGTAGTTGATACTAGACGAAACCTCTTGATTTTAGGGCCCTGAGACTTTCAGATTCTCACTAATTAATGAAAAGGTTAATGGTCTTCAAGAAAAAATGAGCTTTTTAGGGCAGAAAATGCAAAGATTAAGCTAGCACTTCACGGAATTGTATATGTTGCGATCAAGATTACGCGTGCTAAGAACAAAGCAGTTAACACCCTTAAAAAATGAAAATAAGAGTCTAAAGGTTTCCAACAACAGAATACGGTTATTCATGTGTCATACAAATATAGGTTTTATACCAAAACGTACTTGCACCATGGAAAGTATGCTATAGATGTTGAACCTAGTCCCCACCCGCAATAGGAATAATTGGCAGTTTAATCTAGTTTATTCAGGCATTTAGGGAAAGTGTAGATACACTTCTGCGAATTAGTGGAGGGAGCCAAAGTTTGAAAGACTTTAGATAGATCACTCGGCATTTTTTACCAGTACACTAAGCATTCTCAGGAACTATTAGAAATATGTGTTGCACCTGTCAAGGTTTTCAATCAACAAGATAAGAAGCTGGCTACACCACCCTAGGAAAAAGCAAGTTACCTGTGTGGACAAATGCAACATAAGTAGTAATTACACAACAAACATGTAGAGCCCAACTGCACACTCAAGAAGTCTAATGTGCCCCTGTGCACTCCTTCTACAGGAGGTATACAGCATGCCACTGGATGCTAGCGGATCTCAGCTCAGGAGCATTCTTAAAAGAAATACATAGGATCCCGTCCAGCTAAAAGTGACAGGCTTGAAGAAAGTAGATCGACCACCCTAGGATAATTAGATCTAGTCTTAAAACCATGAATCGTGTTGATTCTAGTATCAGCTCTAAGCGTACTGTAATTAATTCGAATTCTCATTCTGTGTGCCAAACATGTAACAAATGTTTATTTTCGGCTAATCATGATATGTGTGTGGTTACTTATTTGCACTCTGTGAATGCATCCCCCAATGTTAAAAATGTTGTGCGTCATGTTAAGCAAGTTTTGAGGGGGGGGGGGGGGGGGGGGGGGGGGGAAACCTAAGCAAGTTACACAAGTGTGGAAACCTAAACATATCTTTTAAAACAAATTTGGAACCAATGCTCAAAACATTTACAATGTTGGTTATCAATGAGACATACACAAAGAACATTCTCCCTAAGTGATCGTGCCTTTTAACTAGGTTCACTAACTTATAGTTAAATCGTCAAGCCATTGCTTTGTACTTAACCATCGGTAACCCAACCAATTGGGGATCACTAAGTTTCAAAACTCTACCATCTTCGTCTGTTTCAATGCAGGTCGTTACAAATAGTCCTTTGGTATTGGACTCAAGGCTATTCAAAAACATATGACGGGGGATCGCTCTAGGCTCATGAATTTTGTGAAAAAGTTTATCAGGACAGTTTAGATTGAGAAATGACACACTTTGGTGCTATTTATGGGTTATTGAGATTATGTCGTTGGTAATAGTGTTAATAATCTCCAGGGTATACTACGTGGAAGGACTGGGGCATAATTTGTTTTTTGTTGATCAATTTTGTGATTCGGATTTAGAAGTTGCCTTCAGAAAGCATTCTTGTTATGTTTGTGATACGGATGGTGTTGAATTACTTAAAGGTTCTCGTGGTTCTAATTTATACACTATTTCTGTTGAAGACATGATAAAAGTCCTCCTAATTTGCTTGCTATCAAAGCCTCAAGTACAAATTCATGGTTATGGCATCGGCGTTTAAATCACTGGAAAACTTCGGGTTACATCAATGATTCTTGCAAGGAAAAGACCTTGTAAGAGATTACCTAGTTTGAAGTTTGGAAAAGATCAAAATTTGTTCTGCATGTCAATTAGGGAAGCACAAAAAGCATACCAACACCTGTAAAAAAATGAAAAACACCAATTTTGGAAGTTTCTAAACACCCTTCATATGGATTTATTGTGGACCGATGCGGTGCAAAACATTTGAATGGGAAGAAATACATCTTGGTAATCGTCGATGATTACTCTCGGTTTACGTGGGTCAAGTTTTTGAGATCAAAGGATGAAACACCAATGGTTGTCATCAAATTTCTGAAGCAAATACAAGTCGGTCTTAACAAAACTGTCAGATTCATCTGCACCGACAATGGAACTGAATTTGTCAACAAGACTCTGTATGATTACTATGAAAGCGTTGGAATCTTTCACCAAAAGACAGTACCAAGGACTCCACATCAAAACGGCGTTGTCAAAAGACGGAACCGAACTCTTGTCGAGGCAGCTCGAACAATGCTAATCTTCTCAAAGGCACCGATCTTTCTTTGGGCTGAAGTTGTGGCTACTGCCTGTTACACCCAAAACCATTCCCTTATTCACACACGTCATGACAAAACCCCATATGAGTTAGTACACAACAAGAAGCCTGATCTTACATTTTTCCGGGTCTTTGGTGCTCTTTGTTACCCTACAAATGACAGCGAGAATCTTGGAAAACTACAACCAAGGGCTGATATTGGAATTTTCATTGGATATGCACCGAGCAGAAAAGGTTACAGAATCTACAACAAGCGAACCCAACAAATCATGGAAACTATTCACGTTCAATTCGATGAGCTGACTGAGCAGATAGCTCCTGTACAATCCAATCCAGGACCCGCTCCTAACTGTTGTCGCATGGACCATCTTGTTCAGGGCTCGTACCATTATTGATCCTGTTTACTCCATATGTACCTCCCACAAATAAAGAATTAGAGATGTTATTCCAACCTATGTTTGATAAATATTTTGATCCATCGGGTAACCGTCAGGATTCTCTTCCTAGTGTAGCACAAGACCCTGTCATTCCTACAGGTCCTTTAGTGTCTATTTCTATTGATCTCGACGCACCATCGGGAAGTCATATATCATAACCATTGGATCATCATTCCTCTTCGGTACATCATGGTGTAGCAGGTGAGCAATATGCCGAAGTTAATCCGTTTGCTGCAGCTGATCATGAACCATTTGTTAATGTGTTCGCCCCAGGTCCAACCTCTAAAGCTTAATCATCTGGGGAAATCATGATGCCCGAACTCAACCAATCCACTCAACCTCATGAACATATCCGGAAATGGACTGACTCTCATCCTCTTGATAACATTATTGGGAATCCCTCTAGACCGGTATCCACTCGGAAACAGCTTGCTACAGATGCTTTGTGGTGCTTCTACAATTCAGTACTATCCAAAGTCGAACCGAAAAACTTCTAATCTGCAGCTACTGAAGACTGCTGGTTTCAAGCCATGCAAGACGAAATCCATGAATTTGATCGACTGGACATATGGGAATTCGTTACCACCCTCCAGACGTCCATGCTTAATGTTCTCAAGTGGATTAGAAGGTGTGATGCTTGGAGTTGGTGATGTGTTGAAAAACAAGGCACGTCTTATAGCAAAAGGATTTCCTCAAGAGGAAGGTCTAGATTTTGAAGAATCATTCGCCCTGGTTGCTCGTCTTGAAGCAATCAGGATATTCATTGCCAATGCCTCCAGCAAAAACATGACAGTTTATCAAATGGTAGTGGGAAAAACTGCATTCTTAAATGGCCGAGCTCAAAGAGAATGTCTATGTCCACCAACCTGAAGGCTTTGTTGACCCCAGAACGTCAGAATCATGTCTATCGTCTGAAGAAAGGAACTTTAAGGGTTTTAAAACAGGCTCCACAGGCTGGTTGACACTTTGTCAAAGTTTTCTTCTGGCACAAGGATTCTCCAAGAGGTTTTTATTGTCGTGATCCAACCTTGTCATTCGGAAAACTAGGCAAACACATCTTTATGTTTATAATATTATGTTTGTTGTTATTCATGATTTGCCTTTGAACGCACCCCAAATGATTGTGACCGTTTTTCTAATGAAATGGAGTTCTAAATTTCAAATGTCGATGATCGGGTCAAAATATCATTTTTTCTTAGGCTTTACAAATTTCTCAAAATCCTTAGAGGCATTTTCATTAAATCAATCGTAATTATGCAAATGAGATATTAAAGAAAAATTATGATCTTTATAAAAGTGACCCTGTTTCTGTTGACACTCCTATGGTGGAGCGAACAAAATGGATTGAAGACCTCTAGGGGGGAACCCTGTTGACCAGAACCAAATATCGCAGCATGATTGGGGTCCCTGTTGTACCTCACAGCCAGAGTAGACCTGACCTATATTTGTTGTGTGCATGTGTGTAGATATCATCTGGACTACAAAAAAAGCACCTTGTGGCAGTTAAACGGGTCTTTCGTTATCTCCAAGGAACCTTCAATATGGGTCTTTGCTGGTAGCCGATAGGCCCCCGCCATGGCACTAACAGCATACGCAGACACAGATCATGTAGGTTGTCAGGACACTCGCAGGAGTACATCTGGCAGTGCTCAATTCCTTGGTGATAAGTTAGTCAGCTGGTCTCAAAAGAAGCAAAACTACGCACGTCCCATCTCGTCTACAGAGGTGAATTCATCGCGATTGGTCTGGTTGTTCTGGCCCAATCCTATGGATGCGGTCTCATTTATTCAGATTTATGGCTTTCTTACATCGCATCCCTCTGTACTGTGACAACAAGAGTTCCATAGCCTCTGGACTATGCAACAACCGTTCAACCACTCTCTAGGTCTAAACACATCGAACAATCCGACATCATTTCATCAGTGAGCATAGTAGAAAAATGGAGTGGTTGAGTTGTAATTTCGTGAGACAGAGTATCAACTGGCGGATATATTCACTAAGGACGTGACAGAGAACGATTCGAATCATTCTCACGAGGCTTGGCATGAAGTGTATGAAGCCGGAGACACTCAAAAGTCTTCAGGATGATCAGGATGAGTAACGGATTGGCTTCAAGTATCCTATATAAATATGTACATACTTAAACCCAAAAAAGAAAATTACAAAATTATAAAACCATCAAAAATACATAAAAATCAGAAAATAGAAAATGCCAAAAATAGTTTTCTTCAAAACATGTCTTCCGGTTATCGATAACATTTACGGTCCTAGAAATGTCATTCAATAATGACACGGGTCTTTAAATGAAGCTCGATCGGAAGTTTAAACCTTTCAAAACATGTCTTAATGGCTTGTAGTTATTTCAGATTGCAACCCGCTTTTCAAAATAAGGAAAGCACGTCGCCAAAAAGACGGCTGTTCCTAACAACGGGTGATTAAGTTCTCCGAGGATGGATTACTTTATATCCTTGCAACATCGATCTAATGTACGCCTTCGGGCATTATTTCTTGTTAAGAAGAGAAGTCTTCTTTTATCCTTGTAATTTTCCGTCTATGATTCTTCAGAAAATTATTTGGATTTCACGTGGTGGCTTAATGTTTTTTTTTGTAAAATCATCGGACTTGGGTTTTTCATATATTTCGGACACTCATTCAAGACTACCGCTCTTTAACTAGACCACGGGTCATGATGGAGGGGGAGAGTGGTTTGTCTAATTCAAGACATTAACAGGCATTTTTAACATAAAAAGGTTTGTGGAACTAACGGGGTTATGGATTAAGGGGAGAGTTAAAACTAGGAGTTGACTCAAATGGTTCAAAGATGTCAATTGAATGTTCGTTTTGATCTTATATTGCTATGAGCTTACTGTATCTAGGCTTTAATAAATGTGTAGGAACAATTGTGTCATTTCCCCAAAGTTAATCAATCCTTTAGATGCTATGTGTCCTAAATGTTATAAGAAATATGAAAAGTGATGGGACGACTTGTGTAATTTACATTAACATAATTAGATATAAGAAGGAGAGGGATCCTATTTTGCAAAATGAAGCTAAAAGTTTAATATAGGTATAAATGTAGTGTTGCGTTTTGACTGGGTCATAAATCACCATAAATCGAAGTGACCTGTTTCATCGTTTCTCTCTCAAGCTGCGATTGTTGTTTTGTTTTAGCTGTTATTTCAAGTGTGACATCGTTGGGATTTCACTCATCTTGTAACTGGATTGTGTTTGGTTGTTTTGTGTGTTTATTACGGGATTTAACATTGCCTTCTTATTTTGTTAGATGCGTTGTTCGGGTCAATGCTGGAATTGATTTCCCCGCCTCCTCTATTAGTGCCCTTTAAGGCTAAAAGTAATTGATAATCGTTGGTAATTGGTCTTGTTGCGTTTCATTGTTGCGGATTTGGATGATATAAATTATTGATTGCAGTTGAAGTTTGTGTCTCTA
Source organism: Tanacetum coccineum (assembly GCA_026074375.1). Taxonomy (NCBI): domain Eukaryota; kingdom Viridiplantae; phylum Streptophyta; class Magnoliopsida; order Asterales; family Asteraceae; genus Tanacetum; species Tanacetum coccineum. The sequence goes on from BQNB010003067.1 coordinate 44,734, forward strand.
TGTGCGGGTTTGAATGTTGGTCTTATTGCGATTTGATAATTTAATGCTTGATTGTATTTTGAGTTTACGTTCATGTTGCGTTTTGATGGTAGGCTCATGTTGCGATTTGATAATTAATGCTTGATTGCGTTTTGAGTTTACGTTCATGTTGCGTTTTGAGGTATTTCTTGATTGCGTTTTGATATGAAAGTGGTTATGGTTGCGTTTCAGATAGAACTCATGTTGCGTTTTGGACTCTTACTCTAGATTGCGTTTTGATTTTATGATTTCAGATTGCGTTTTAATAGATAGTATCGTGATTGCGTTTTGAAGTTATGATATTTGATTGCGTTTTGAAGTTATGATTCTAGATTGCGTTTTGGTTTACCTGTCATGATTGCGTTTTGGTTTACCTATCATGATTGCGTTTTGTATGTTGTTGCGTTTTTGATTGCTTTGTTTGTTCGCGATTTGAAGTTCTTGAGATAACGTACAGGTTCAAAATGCAACTTGTTGCGTTTTGATTAGAAGAAATTCTTTTAATATTAAATAGTAAAGCCACCTTTTCAAATTTTTTAAATTGGCTGCGTTTTGACTAATTTAATATTATAACCACTGCGTTTTGATGGATGCGTTTTGATGTCTGCACTTTGATTATGACTGCGTTTTGACTCACTGCGTTTTGACTATGTATTGCTGATTTGATTATGAATTTGAGTTTTGATCATTTGCGTTTTGATTGTGACTGCGTTTTGACTCATTGCGTTTTGAGTATGAATTATTCAAATATCATTGCGTTTTGGTCTTGAAGTTGTTGAAGATTATTGTTTGATTAGAGTGTCTTATCCATTGCCTGTATCCTACATGGTTTGTTAATTTCCATTGAATCTTGTGGTTAATTCGGTGCGTCTTGTCCCCTCTTCGATGAGTTAACTTCCGTTGATTCAAGAGTAGACCAAACTCATTGATTAACACTATAACATGATCTTAGAGTTCTTACTCTTGGATCTTGTGCATACGTGATTAACTTTCCGAGCATATGATCACCTCTAACATCTATCTGCCTTGGTCGCTTTTCTGTGATGTAACTGTGCAGATTCAATGATGGATGCTGTAATGCACCGCAATGGAACACCGTCCGTACAGATGAACAAATCTTACCACGCATTCGATGGGTGCCAAATTGGGAAAAGCAAATGCTATCGGAATGGGAAGAAAAATCTCAACCAGCCCAATTTTCAAGATTGTTGTGGATATTCTCAAGCAAACAAATTTCTTCAGAGCTTTTACAGCGTCATCAACTAATACCGCTATCTATATTCAACAATTCTGGGATACTATCTGTTTTGACAGTAAATCTGGAAGTTATAACTGTCAACTGGACGAGCAATGGTTTGATCTCACTCAAGACACACTCAGAGATGCTCTTCAGATCACGCCATTCGATAAAAACTAGGCTTTTTCTCCTCCTCCGACTCCTGATACGCTTACGAGTTTTGTCTATGAGTTGGGTTATCCAGAGAATCATTAATTGTCAAATGTCACCACTAACGACATATTCCAACCATGGAGGGCACTCCAACAATCATTAACTTGTGCTTACGGGACATGATCTTCAGGATTTGAAAGACCAAGAGCTCCAGTGCTTGTCAGATCCTCTGGGGTGTTGGTTTAATCGAGTCACATTGATTATGCTGAAAGGATTGTGGAAGATTTTATCAGTCTATCTCACAATTGCCACAGAAGGACCAAGAGGAATCTGGAACAGCAAGTCAAGGAACAGAAGAAAGCGACTTTTCATTTGATACCAATATCCGGTTCACTAAGTTGAGTATATTTCTCTTTGCAGCGGACTACCACAACTTCCACCATGACCTGAGTCCCTACTCTATTGCCTATGAGGTAACCTGTACTAGGTAATCTCAAGTTCAGCGCTAAGGGGACCAAACGGGAAGTCTTCGGGATGACTATACCGAATGAACTCATCAATGATGTCATATCGAAGGAGATGGTTATATGATGCTTATCTGGAAAAGAGTTTGCAAAGGCATCAAAAGATACCTCGCGGGCGTGACGAAGATTTAAGTGAGTGATCCTGATTCTCCAGCACCCAAGCCAGCAAAGCCAGCAAAACAAACCAAACCAAAACCAACCAAGCAATCAAAGCCTACCGAACCCAAAGCTGCATCCAAGAAGCCTAATACCCAGCACAGGTCCAATCCTCTCAAGAAGATTAGCGCAAGCGTGGTGGTTCTGAGGTCGTCGGAGGCCCACCACTAGCAAACGTTGCTAAGGCTGGGAAAAAAAAAAAAAGTGGTAAGACAGAGAACTATTAAGTGTTCTAAGGCAGGTTGGTTAGATGAATGCGGTTGATGAGGGGTTCTACTGGCTAACCCAGCCTTGGGAAGACAACTGAGCGAGGCGATAACAATAGGTTCTAGAAGGAGAGCCCTAACGATGCTTACCATACTATTGGTCCTCTTTCCCCAATGGTATTCAGGAAACTATACTGGGAAACTTTCAACCACTGCCAGGAGGTGCAGGGAGGGGAAAGGGGGAAATGAGAAAGTAGGTGAAGAAAAGTGCTCAAGTTCTTCTTCTCTTCTGACTTATAAGAAAAAGAGGCCCCGACTGATAGACAGTTATCTATTAAGGAGGACATTACTCCCGTTACCCATCTGAACCAGCAGGGCCATGATAAAGTCTTCTCCCTTTATGCTGAACTTGGATTATATGGCAGTGACACAAAGTCTGATGAAGAAATGCCTTCAGTGGTCAGAAGTGGGGCTCAAGACGAAGGTCAGGCTGGACCAGACCCTGGTACACTAGATGAAGGCCAGGCTGGATCAAACCCTGATGATGTGGCTGAATCCCAACCTTTACAATCTTGTGTCTTGCTGGACCTACCTTGATCACTGGTATGTTGAGTCATTGATCCTCCAGTCTACCACAACCTGAGCATTTATGGGGATGAAGGCGTTCAACAGCGCAGGGATCCTGATGTACAGGAGAATCTGAAGCTTACGGTTGATATGAAACAAGTTTACCAAAAGGACCTGTAGCTCTACAGGGATGTTGTCCTTCTCTACAACATTCGCCAATGACTTTAGCTTTGGTGATCAATTCTTGGAATGACAAATGTCTTGAGGCTGACAATGAGAAGACAACGACAGACACCGTGGCCCACCTCACCCCCCCCCCCCTGAATCAATGGTGTCTGTCACGTTCAGCAAGAACCTAGTCTTCCCTCCTATGACCGATCACGGTATCGGTCCCTGTGCCTAGACCCGATTCTCCCAATGTTCATTGGCATTTGCTCCAACCAACACAACCACAACTGTTAAGCAACAACAACAACAATCTTTTTCACTACCCCTCTACCACAACAAGGTCTCTTTTCATCAGATCTATCCTCATTAAGCATATGGGTGAACTTGAAGAGTTCATCGCGAATCTAAGTGGATGAAAATCAAGCTCTGGAAACACTACTTGACATGGTAGGGGAGAAGATTCATAAGTTAGAAACTTCTGGACGTACCCAAATGATCAGAGAGCAGAACGGTGGAGTTTATTGATTCCAACAGGAGATTGATCGATAGATTAATGAATCAGTTATGGAGGTGGTATATCTCATTCAGTAAGATGCAATGAGAGCTACTCTTCGTGCTCGCTTCAAGGATCTCCTACGTTGACAGAAGGACATTCTGTCCAACGCATGTTGGAGGTGAAACTATGACAAGGGACATGCTAACCTCACCGAGTCAGTAGCATATGAAACACTGCAGGACTCCATCGTCGTGATGAAAGTAAGGGACTTTGATGTAGGATAAGGTCAGGAGGAAATTAAAGAAAAGTTAAGAAGATTCTCCAAATACTCCGCTGGGTCTCACCTTCAACCTCCACCTCCTCCTCCACCACCGTCAGGCGTATCAGGGGCTTTCTGGCTACAAACGGACGACTCTGATTCTGCTCAGCTCCTCCTCCACCTCCTCAGTCCTCATCCACTCATAAGGGAGGATCATGTCAACAGCACACCTCGGCTCCATTTCCTAAAGGACAGCTGCGTCAGGCTGTATTCTGCTTGGCAACGAACTGAACAACCCGTGATCAAGCCCTCAATCACAACGATCTGATAAATCTTTATAATGGGATGATGAAACACTACAGTTGAACAAGCATATTTAGTGCGTGATAAGGTAGGACAGTGATCATTATTCCTAACAGTCAACTTGAGGCAGGGTTTGTGGAACCTTCTAACTGAAGGACAGACCGGCCACTCCAGAACCTGCTTGGACTATTCCATCATCTGATCTGACCATGCCAACAAACAACTGGGCCTTTGCTCTGAAGTCGACATATGCACCTCCATAGGAGAACTCTCTACTTGCTCAAACCGGGGATATGGCGATGTTTATAGATTGGTACTACAAACGACAAGGAATCACTCACTTGACACTACAAGACCTGGAAGGCCCAGCATTCGAAATCGTTAGTGTTTCATGTGACGTGATTCATCTCCATTCCAAATGGAGAGGTGCCTCAAGATTCTCCCTGACAGTGGATGATACAATCCTCAGGTACAACTTCAGCAAGCCACTTCCACTGGGTGGTGAACCTGGCCATATAACCATTCAACCGGACTTCTTCTTCAACAAAGATCTGGAGTATCTACGATATGGTCGCAAGGTTGGCAGACCGGCCTTGTCAATCTCGAAGATGAAGGCGGCATATTATCCTGATGTCGGCTTGGAGCAACTAGTGCCTGATCAGTTCTGGATTGAAGAGGAATGCAAGTATGACATCGCAGCTATGTATGGTATCTCTCACTGGTGGTTTCAAAGACAACGATTCTACATTGACCGATTCTCATCTGAAGGAGACCGCCGATGTAACATCCGAGAATTTTCGAATTTTTAAATGACGATTTCAATCGTTGACTTTTAGGATCTGGCTTGACTTATAAGAACGACCATCTAAAGCACGTTTTCATTATTCGGACTCTAAAACAATTTGATGTAAAAAGACATTCCTGACAACTTTTTAGTTTTGACCGAGACCCGGAAACAGTCAGAAGGTGACTGAAATGCCCTCGCAAGATTTTAGAAACACAAAAATAATTAAATTACATTTAATTATCACGTTTTATTAAATGATAATATTTAATAAATTATTTAACATTTTATTCAGTGACTTTTATTGAAGACGCGAATATTCGAGTTAAAATCCATTTTTATTTCAGACAATGCGTAACCGGTTCACAAAATAAATAACAAATATTTTATTAAATGTTATAAAATATTTAGGAAATATTATCAAGTGAATACTCATTTTTAACAGAAAAATGATTAGAAAAACAATGGCGCAAGTTTCGAGATTTGAATCGTCCGTTAAGTCGTTCAAATGAGTCCCCAATCCGCTTTCTATTCAAATAAATTTATTAAAAAATGTTACACTTTTACCCCCAACTATTAAAACTTGTCACTTTGAAATGAAAGTTTTAATATATAAATAAAAACATATATATCATTTTCATTTCCATCTCAAAGTTCACACACACAAAAATATACAACTCTCCCTCTCTCTTCCCCAAAATATCCGGCCAGCCACCACCATCGCCGGATCCGGCCACCACCGTCGCGCCGCCGCCGGAAAACTTTTCCGACGGACTTTTCCGGCCAAGTCTAAAAGGGTTTCTCTCCGCTCGATCTACCCGATCCGCTAAACTACGCGCTGTCACGCGCCTCTATCACCACCTCCCACCTCAGTCGCCGCTGCCATACCACCCAACACCATCGCCACGGGTCCGTTTGGTTTTATAAGCACCAGAGAAGGTGCGTTGGTTGTGGGTTCCCAGCCAAAAGGGCGCGTCGGGTTGGTGGTAACACCCACCGGGTGCGTGGGTTTGTGGTCTCAACCGTCTAGGGTGCGTTTAGTTTTATGTAAATGCACCAAGGGGTGCATTGGGTTTGTTTATATAAGCACCACAGGTGCGTTTGGTTTTGTTATAGAAACAAGGGTGCGTTTGGTTTCAGCCTAAAGGGTGCGTTTTTTTGTTGTAAATAGTCAAATAGGGTGTGTTCGGTTGTCTGGTCAGCCACCCAAATAGGGGTGCGTTTGGCAGCCCACAACACCACGCAAGGGTGTTTGTTTCGGTGGTTCCACGGCAGCAGAAAAGGGGGTGTTCGTGTGGGATTATAACCGCCATGGGGGTGGGTTCATTTCAGTTGAGTAGCCACGAACACATGGGTGCGGTTGGTTTCTGTTGTCGGCTTGGAAAAGGGCGGCAGCCGCCACCTACGGGTGAGTATGGTGGGCTGCCGCCGCTATAGGGTGCGTTCGGGGGGTTTATATCATTAGGGGGGTGTTTGTTTTTTGGGGTTGGCAGCAAAGGGGGGTGTTTGGTTCGTATTAAGAACAACTAGGGTGCGTTTGGATTGTTATAGTCGAATAAGAGGGTGTTTGGTTGGGTGGCAGCCACCAAGGGGTGCGTTGGTTGGGGCTGTCACCGCACAAGGGGCCGTTTGGTTGGAGCAGCCACATTTAAGGGGCGTGTGTTTGTTGGCAGGAAACACTACAGGGGTTGCCGGTGTGTTTGGTTGAACAGGAAATCCCCCGGGTTTTTTTTAGGGTGCGTTGGTTGGTTTAGCAGAAATAGGGCATTTGGTATTAACGACAACAAAATAGGGTGAGTTTGGTTTCTACGAAATGAACTCATAATTATATTTTCAGTACTTTATACAATAATAAAGCGAATCACTTCAAAATGGTTGTTAATGGTTAAATAAATACAGTTAATTATTACTTGTTTAGTTTTTAATATATATTATATATATATATAGTTATATATATATATATAATTTATATATATATATATATATTATATATATATATTTAATATATATATATTTTATATTAGTAATATTTATATATTTCAACTCGGGGATCGATTTGGAAAGTGGAAACTATCTTTGATAGTATAATGTGGAAAATCATTCTATAAACCAAATAAGTCGTACCGATAAAAATCTGTTAAACCACTATAAATAAAAGTGCATTATAGATTCTGTTATTTTTAGGAAACCGGATAAAAGCGAATTATATTATATATATATATATATATATATATATATATATATATATATATATATATTTATATATATATATATATATTGTATATATATATATATATATATTTGTATATTTACACTCGCGGATCGATTTGGAAAGTGGAAAAAAATATGAGATTGTATAAAAGGGGAAAACATTATATAACAAATAAGTCGTTACGGGAATATCTGTAAACCACTCATACATATCAGTTCATTATAGATTCTGTTGTTTTTAGAAAACCGAATAAAAAGACGATTATATTAGTCTATAGATTTCTAAATTGATATTACTACGATAAACCCGGTAAATAGGGTATAGATATGTTTTAAAGGATATTATTAAAATATAAACTATACAAAAACTTGACAACGGACAAAACACTATAATTTTTACAAAGAGTTAATAATTTTAGACATCTGACTGTCGAAAGATACAGAAACATAAATTATAAAATATTATTTTATATTTTATAATGGTTATAATATGTTACCAAACGAAGGTTTTGCTGGTTATTCATACGTTTTAGACATGTATCATCTTTGTACAAAGCATTTTCATTATTAAGTAATGTAAACTAATTGATTTAATTTATTTATTCACCATTTATTATATAATACATGCAAGGTATTATATATTTTCAAATAAACTTTAGTTGATTGTCTTTGTGATATTATTCACGGTATAGAAGTATATAAGGTTATTTTTCATAAGTAATATATTAAGAATATATATTACCACACTTTGAGTATATTTTACAATTTATTTTATTTACACCAACCACCAACCATTACAACGTTAAATCTAAATCTTCATCAACGTGTAGCATTGATGTAACCATTCTTTCGGGAAACCCAAATATATTATCCTAGGCTAGTGAATCTTAGCCGTTAAGATTAGTTGCAACTTCTTGATCGAGCCGCTTCGTCTTCCGTTCGTTTGTTGCATATTGATGCCTATCATGCCAATCGTTTCTTCATCATCAATGTGTGAGTTCATAACCTCGTTTTCAATCTTTTGAATGTGTATAAACACGCGTGGGGGAAATTATATTGCTTGTCTCAAAAACTCTTTAATTACTGGGTTTATCTTTTTATACAAATTTGTGATTGTTTTTAAAGGATATTGTGAGTTTCATAGTCCCACTTTTAAATGTTTTTACATTGGGATGGAAATGATGCTAAATGTTTTGAATTGCTGTGATTATGTGTTTTGCTTTCATGTGGACATTATGTGTCTGCTATATGACTTATTGTTGCATGTTGAATGTGGTTTACTTGCATGTTCTATATTGACATGTCAAGTGTTATTGATTTGGGATCGGGGAGTACGCCTACTCAATAATAGTGATTTGGGATCGGAGGGGTACGCCTACCCAGTATTGTGAAATGGATCGGGGGTAACGTTCCTACCTAGTTGTTGAAATGGATCGGGGGTAACGTTCCTACCTAGTTGTTGAAATGGATCGGGGGTAACGTTCCTACCTAGTTGTTGAAATGGATCGGGGGTAACGTTCCTACCTAGTTGTTGAATGGACGGGTAAGTATGTTACTACCTTGTAATGTGGATTGCATGTTAGCATAAGTTCATATTTTGCATAATTGTCCTATATTGTTTTGATAATCGCAGTAATTGGTTTTGGAAAGTTTATAATGTGAGTCTTAAACCTATGAACTCACCAACTTTATGTTGACCTTTTTAAGCATGTTTTTCTCAGGTGAATTAAATGCTTGGATTATCTGATGTGCATTGGAGTCTAAATTGACAAGATTTCATACTTGGATTTCTACAAATGATCAAATCTCGTTGTGTTGCTTTCAAGCTTTTCATTGTGATGCAATTATGGGACAACTATTATTTTGATTTCAGAAAATCAACGAGATTGTTTTACAAACGACACATTTAGAGGTCGTTCTCTTGTATCTAGCACTGTGTATTATGAAGTAGCACCCCATATGGTATTCCGCTGCGTTGCCATATTTTTGGGGGTGTTACAGATTGGTATCAGAGCACTGGCTATAGAGAATTAGGTTGCATATTTTACCCTAGACTATAGTCGTTTTCGCAAACATTGCATCACATCAAACATTTTCAAAGTGCATACACGCTAATTGCTTAGGTGCTTACATTACGTGCTGCATTAAGTGCTTACGTGGCATACATATATATAATATATATATATGCTTGCATTCCTTTCACGTATATCGTACGCTTATTTATATAAGAGTTATTATATAAATATCAGAATATTTTTAAGACATTGTGGGTTGCACAATGGTCTCATTCTACTCGTCAGACATTGTGAGTTATACAATGGTCTCATCTTGCTTCTTAGACATTGTGAGTTATACAATGGTCTCATCCTGCTTCATGGACATTGTGAGTTATACAATGGTCTCATCTTGCTTCTTAGACATTGTGAGTTATACAATGGTCTCATCTTGCTTCTTGGACATTGTGAGTTGCGCAATGGTCTCACTTCGTTCTCAGACATTGTGAGTTAAACAATGGTCTCTAAGGATATTATTTTTCTTCATAGTTTTATACTATATTGTACTACACGAAGACCGTCATAATTTTGTTTACATGGAATTATGTATGAATCTAAGTATTACAAGTCTTTTATGGGCGGGACTTGTAATATGAGGATCGATATGATAATTGCTATGTTAACAAAGCCCGTCACAATTCTGTTTACATGGGATTATGTATAAATCTAAGTATTACAAGTCTTGTATGGGCGGGACTTGTAATAGAAGGATTTATATGATAAATGATATGTTAACTGGTTCATTGAGACTTTTACCTTAGTTACTCTAACCGGGTACTCATTACCTATCTTGAACTCTAGGTCGATATTTTTGGGTAGTTTTACTCCCTATTTCCGAAGACGAGTTTGGAACACTCGTCACTATACTCATTTAGAGCACATGATCGTCCATGTTTCATCCTATCACCTTGAAAAAGTTTGTGGGTACGGCGTATTTACATCGGGAATTATTAAAGTGGAGGAATTGATGATTCTGTTTATTTAAAAGGTATTGGGGCACTCTTCATTTAAATAAATAAATTATGTAAATCACGAACCATAAGTTTATCAATTGATTTTTTACATAAATTAGGAGCTTCTTTATGCAAAGTAATGTATTTTAAAGGAGTGGGGCTTATGGTAATCCGAATATGGACACGAGTTGAACCTAGATTCGAAAAATCGCAGAATCTATTGAAAAGGGTCTAGAAAACACCAATCTGTTCTAACCACTCGACAGAATCTTAAGTCACTTGGAACTACCTTATCTCATTCTTAAGTTGTTACTTTTGCGATTGCAAATCCTTGCGATCGTAAACTGTTCGTGGAACTAACAGACTTGTTACATACTTGAGTTAATGGAGTTGATTCGTCCTCAAACTAGCGACTGAGTACCATCATCCTCCGTCTATCGCATAAGCTCTTCCGCGAGCTCCTCTCATTTATTGAACTTTATCCTGGGGATATTGTTTCTCGGAAGGTTCTCACCCTCTGCAATACCATTCACCGTTGTTTAGTGATCGTCGTTATGGTTGCTGTTGTTTAGGGTCTGGATGTGGTCCCAGATGTACCCAAACTGTATCAACTAAGTGTTGAAAACCCACCTTAAACAAGATAAGCATATGTCGATATGTATTCAGTTGAATTACTCATTGCAGACAAACAAGGACACGCCAATTTAAGTCAGGATATTAATTAAGTACTGCCAAGTAAGTTGGGAACTTACATCCATAAACCACGTTGATGTGAATCATTGGACCTTACAGATAGTACAAACGAGACTTCGTCCTCGGACATTTAGAAACTTTTACAAACATACTCACGCGGACTACACTTCTCTTGAAGATTTTTCACTTACTTGTGAATCTTCCTACACGCGGTTATTTACCGTCATAAGATCTGTTATGACTAGATTTTGAGATTACCATTTGATGGATTAAATATTGATCCCGCTCAGGAGACTATACCTTAAATACATAGAATATAATAATATATCCTAATATATAGTAAGGGATGGTCTAAAGCAGAGTCAATGATACGAGAATAGTTTATAGAGCTTTCTCGGGTCGTAAATCCCCAACGAGGCAGCTGGAATGGTAACATTCGATCACGAATGAATTGATGATTTGATGTGAGAAACAAATGATTTTGATTTTTAATCTAGATAAACTAAATTTAATTAAAGAAAACTAATAATTATTCTACGGGAACAAGCAGTGGAAACTGGGAAACTTTTAATATAATACGGGGTAACAAAAATATTATACGGATAAATCCTAAATACGGGACACATGAACATGGCAATGAGTATCCTAAAAAATCTACGGGGAACCATAATTAGGCTAAAAATACTTAACTAAGATTAATTAAAACTAATAACACTAATGTTTAAACGTGCAATTTTTGACTACCGGGAATTAAGTTGCAAGCCCTAAAACTAAAAATTATAAAAATAAAAGTCCTAAAATTAATTTTTTTTAAAATTTCAATAATCAAAAATATTATATAATTAAGAAAATGTAAAAGATTTTCATAAGGAGTTGGAAAACGAACAAACGGTTAAGAAACGAAAAATGCGGGCTCGTTAAACGGCCCGGAACTGAATTTTAAGCAAAAATTTACCACTACACAATGTTTTATTAATTTTCCTACAAACATTTGATTAAAAGAAATTTTTCTAAAAAAAGGAAAAAATAATTTTTTGTTTAATTTTTTGTATTTTTTTATGAATTTTCTAAGAATTAAAAACTAATTAAAAAACTAATTAATATATAAAAAGTCAAGAAAATATAACTATAAAAAATCTAAAAAAAATCAATTAATATTAAAGAAAAAGTGAGAAATCTAAAAATATAAAAGCCCTAAAAAGTTACTGTAGATTTTATAAATAATTAAACTAATTAAATCTAAACTAAATTTAAATTAATTAAAATTAACTAAACAACTTAAGTTATTAACTAAGGGACTAACAGTGAAAAAGGACAGAAGGACAATACGGGCCTATATTATAACTAATTAAACTAATTAAATCTAAACCTAATTTAAATTAATTAAATTAAATAAACTAACTAATGTTAACCTAAGGGACTAACAGTGAAAGGACAAAAGGACAAACGGGGTAACAGGCTATCTAACTACAGGGACTAACAGAGGTAACTACAAAAGTTAAAATTACACAATTGGTCCCTGAGAGGGAACCCGATTACAACCTAAGTCCTAAGTGCTTATTATCAAAAAGCTATAAAAGAAAAGTTGTTAAGGGGCTTAAGGGGAGCATTTTTCATAAAAGGTGCACAAGCTGAAAGGGTCTAAATAAGCTAAAAAAATGAGCTTATTGGGCTGACAGAAGCTTATTAAGCTTACAAGCTTATTTTACTTTCTTATTGGGATTTTAAGCTGCAAAATAAGCTAGAAACTAATGGAATAAGCTACTAGGCCTAAGGGTATCCTAAATATAAGCTAGGTCACTAGATTAAGCCCTAGAATAAGCTAAAAATGACTTAAGCTATGTTGACAGTTTTAATATAAAACAGAAAAAGGTGCACTTTAAGCTAGATCTAAGCTATGCTAAAGAGTGAGTTAAGCTACAAAACTATGGGGGTTTAAAGAACTACTAATAAGCTACAATAAAAAGCCAAAGATCCTAAGTGCTTAATACAAAATAAGCTAGATAAAGGGTGCTGAAAATTGGTTTCAGCACCAGGGGAGAAACAAACACAGCCTTAAGGGCTTTTTGAGCTTATGAAAATAAGCCCTCAAGTGAATCTTACCCAAAAGCAATCCCAAACAGATTTAGATTAATGGCCAATTGGCTTATTTCCAAAGTTTGAGGGCTTAAAAATCAATTAAAGTTGCTGATATTCAGCCTTAAAAATGAGGGTTTTTAAAAAAAATTGCATAAGCCAAACTTTGACTTATTTAGTCAAGTTAAAAGAGACAGAGTTAAGGGCTTTTCAAAAGGGTTTTTGTGACTTAAGTGAGCTCAAAAATAAGGGTGCTTAAGCTGTATAAGCAGCTTAAGCATTAAGGCTTATTTTTTTCTTTGAAAATTTGACAAAAAGGTAAATGTTCACAAAAATCCAATCTTATACTAAAAGTCATGAATTTTTTTGGTTTAATTAAGCACACACACTCAGCCTAAAATAGCTGAGTGCTTGTGACCCATACCACAACCAAAATGACCCATTTTGGGCTTTTACCAAACACCCCCTTAACTAAGTGAAAATCTTTTCTTAACTTAATTTTACTTAAAACTACTAATGTAGATTAAGACTAGTGACAGCAGGGTAATAAGGAAACAAGCAAACTCAATTTTTTTTTTCTCAGGATTAACAAAGAATTTAAAAGACGAATGGTATTGAAAATCACAAGAAATTTAACATCAACTTCAAAACTTGAATTTAACTTTCAAAACAGTAACATTACACTTAAAAAGTAAGCTGGAAACTTAGATTACAAGTTAATTAAATAAGAAAAGCTAAAAAAAAGAACTCAGGTGTGGTTCGGCTTTGGTTTTCTTCAATTTATATAAGCCTTCTCTTCTTCTCTTTGTGTTTCTTGTGTGAGGTGAAGCTCAGCAACAAATCCTAGCCATTGATGAAGTTTGTGCTTCTTTAAACATCAATCCCGCCATTGATATTTCTTGGGGAGAGGGAGATTGCCAGCGTGGCCTTGAAACAGGTTAGTGGGTTGTGGGTTTAGGTTGGGACTGGGTAAACGAGTGTGTGGGTAAAGGAATGGAGTGGCTACATGTGATGGTGGGGGGTTCAAGGAGGTTGGCGGGAAAACGGGTTGAGAGGTGAAACGGGATTGGTGGCAGGTTTTTAAAAGTTTCAAATGCACAAAAAGAACCCCCCCACTTTTCATTCTTGTCACTCTTTTGTTTCTTTTCTTATTTAGTTATAGAAAAGTTTGAAAATAGGCATAAACAGCCCTTGTGTTTTATAAACAAAGAATTAAAGAAAGAATTGTGGTTTGGCAGTTTCAGCCCTTGGCCTTTTTAAAAGGAATAGAAGTTTGGAAAATGCAATTTCAGTCCCTCTGATTGTTTAAACCATTTTTCTTTTATATAACCATTTTTAAAAGTGACAATTTTAGTCCCTAAGGTTTATAAAAAGTTGTTTTTGGGCCTTTATTGGGCTTTGGTTATGTATTGGGCTTGGGTTTGTGTACTGGGCTTGTATTGGGCCCAATTGAGTGTGTCTGGGCCCAATAGGGTTTAGGCTTTTGTTATTGGGCTTTTTAAGGCTCAATAAGGTTTGGGTGGGTTTTGTGTGTACAATGGCAGAGATTGGCTCGTTCAAGGGCTAGGATCGGGCCTTCAAAGTCTTCATAGTCTTTGTCAAATGCACACAAATGGGCTGTTGTCATTGATTGAGGGCCCATTTGGTCTTCACAGTCTTCATTAATATACTATTGGGCTTTCCCGGCCCATCAGATGGGTTGAGATTGCAACCAATAGTATTCTTCAATTACGGCTCCGGTTTTGACTGTTAATTTGTTGAGTTGACTTTGACTTTGACTTTTCTGGTCTTTGGCTTTGCTTTGGCTTTGTCCTTTACAGCTTTTCCATTCCGAGTCCGGTTTTGTTGTTTTGGCTTTGTTTTTCGTCCTTTTCTTGGTTATCCGTTCCTGCACAATACATTTAGCAAAACAAGCGTATCTTTGGCATTTTAAGTCCGTTTTTGGTTATTTCAGCTCGTTTTTAAAGGTAAAAGGTATGTGTATTTAAGCACATACCAAAATCCCCCATACTAAGGTATTGCCGTGTCCTCACGCAATGCTATGAAGTAAGCATTTACGAAAACTAAGACTCTTGACCCCCTCCGACTAATAACTTTGAAAAGTAGCAAAGTGTTTGTCAAAGGAAAGAATCAATAGCTTCGACAAATCCCGATTAACACCATTATTTTGTATGTACATTGACTACTCTAATTTTTTTTGGATTTTTGAATCATGAATTAAACTTGACCTTGAAAACCTTGAATTTTGAAAATTGTTTCCCGGTCGATTGAAATTAATCCCCCTTGACCTTGATTGTTATAATTCCTATTTTGACCTAGATTTGCACCGGATCAAACTGGTGGTGCCAATTTGATTACTAACTCCGATTGTGGGGCTGTTGGATTATATTTCCCGTGGTTAGCACAACATTTGATTATTATCGGTAGCCGGACAATTATACCATGCATGAGCTCCACCACAAGTAACATAATTTTCCTCAACCGCCTTAACCGGTGCGAGAGGGACAACAACCTTTTTAGAAACAATCTCGACTAAGGTCGAAAGTTTGATCTGCAATTTAAAATCAATTCGTTCATACCGTTTTGCTAACATTACCCTAGAATTAACCCAAAAGCATTTGTTTTTGTATCTCTTGAATAACGCACTTTTGACTTGTTTTCAATTATATTTAAAGCTTCCCTAGTAGTCTTACTTAACAAATTACCACCCGCCGCGGCATTTAAGGAGTCTTGTTCATTCTCGTTTAAACCATTATAAAAGGTATCAACTTGAGTTAACTCCGAAAATCCGTGGTGAGGGCAAGATCTAAGCATACCCTTAAAACGTTCCCACGCTTCACTAAAAGATTCATCGAATTCTTGTGAAAAACGAGAAATTTTGTTCTTAAGGTGAGTGGTTTTCGAAGGAGGGAAAAATTGGTTAACGAACTTGGTAACGAGATCGTCCCAAGTTAAAATTGAATTCGGAGGTTCTTTCTCGTACCAAGTTTTAGCGGCTCCCTCGAGCGAATAAGGAAACATCATAAGCTTAATCACATCATTAGGCACATTCCTAAAACGTAAGGTCGAAGTAATCCTTTTGAAACTATTAATATGAGCAAAAGAGGGATTTTTCCGTTTTCCTAAACCATGAAACGGGATCGCTTGAACCAACCATGAAGCATATTATTTTGATCTCAAAATGATCGGATTGATCTCGGTAAAAACAATAGCTTATCTCCGCAACCTCGGTGGTTGCACGAGTAAATCCTATCCATAGTTCGATCCCCATCGCAACTATGGTTTAATATACAAACTCCATCGCAATAAAGTACATGGGCATTTGTCGGGTCGCTCCCGATGTGACATCGAAAGAAAGGATGGAGGTTGTATATTTAGGGTTGTATCATAATAAGTACACCGAGAAAATTAAAAAGGAAAAATCTAAAATTAAAAGAAAAATTCTACACTGATTATTTTTATTTTATTTTATTTTTATTATTCAAAACAAATTTTAACGGTTACACGAAAGAGACTTAAACCAAATAATCAATTACTTCACGGTTGCTCTTAAAAATTGTTTTTTAAGGTGAGCCGTAATTCGTAGAGACACAAATGGCAAGTGTTAAATCTTTGGTTCGATTTGGGAACTATATTCCAAGTTCACCAGAAATTGAAATGATAATACCTCGATTGAGAGTATTATTTGTTGGTGTTCTTTTACCAACTTTGTAAATTTTATTTCTTTTTTAAGGACATTTTTTTATTTTTTTTGATATGATAGCTATACTAAAAAGAAAATTATTTTTTACGTTTTTATATTTTATGATTTTTTTTTTGGATTTTTGAAATTTTTTTTAACAAAAAGGAAACTTAGAAGACGAAAAGGACTTCAAATCTTATCAAAAACTACAAAACGAGGATCCCGTTAACTCAAAACCCCGCACCAGCGGCGCCAAAATTTGATTGATAGTTTTATACTTAATAAAATATACGAATATTAATACCTACAAGAGCATTAAAAAAATTCACCTCTAAGGAAAATCCACTCTAAAAGATATAATAATATATAAATATACGATGTTTTCACAGGAAAGTATGATTTCCCCATGGTCGTTTCCCCAACGATTTGAGAAATTAAAACCTCGCTTGAATATTGGATATTGATTTAGAAATGGGTTCAAAGATTGATTTGGGATTTCTATAACTACTATTAAAAGCACAATTAAAAAACACACACAATTAATTAAAAACAATTAAACACTTAACAATTAACGGGAAACAAATAAAACGCGACAAATAAGCAAGTACACTAAATTTAACTCCTAAAAATTCAAACTAAATTTCTAAACCTAAATTAGGACAAAAGAAAATTTTAAGAAAAAGAAAAACATTTTTTTGATTATTTTTTAATTTATTATGAATTAAAAACTAATTTAATCTAATTAAATCCTAAAAAATAGCAAATTAAGTACTAAAAATTTAGAAAAATGATTTTTAAACTTAGAAAAGTCTAAAATAACATAAAAACTCAGAAAACTATTTTTAACTATTTTTAAAATTAAAGTCCTATTTTTAAACTTAAAATTAAAAGCTCAAAAATGAAAATTAAAATCTAAAAAGGGTGAAAATGATTTTACTGAATGTAAACCTAAAGCTATTTCTTATAAAACTAAAAACTATTTTTTTGTAATTTTCTGAAACTTTTTCCTATTTTTTATGAATTTTCGAAAATAAAAACTTAAGAAAAATGATTAGAAATATTCTACTCAATGAAAAATTACCAAAAATTCAGAAAAAGTCTAACTTGCTATAAGGATTACTAGAAAAATGAAACTAAGATCTCAGCTTAATCAAAAAGCTCAAAAAACCCTTGAATAAGCTACGGCTTATTTATAAGAAGGAAAAGAAAAATGTGTTTAAGTATTAAATGTGGGGAGAATAGATTGGATGAGCTATTGTAGCAAACTGGTTAACACGTATGGTATGTGTGTGGGAGGTCGTGGGTTCGAGTCTGGCAAACCCCCATCTTTTTGCACTTTTTTATTTTTTCACTTTTTAACAAAACTGAATATTGGAACTTATTAAGGACTTATTTATAAGCACTTTTAATAAATGAAACATAAGCTCAAAGTCAAAGATAAGCTCAAAAAGAGCTTATGAATGTCTGCTTACAGAAAGTAAGCTTTTGGGCCCAGTTTTGCTAGTTTGAACTTAAAAGCTTGCACAAGCTTAAATACAAGCTCATTTTGAAACCAAAGATGCCCTGGACTCCTTATGATATGCTTAAGCTAAAATTAAACAGCTTATTAACTTAAAAACTACTAAATTCTACTAAATTTGAAAGTAAACTATAAACCTCAGAAATATGACTCAAAAAGCTCAAAATTAAAGTAAAGATCAAAAAGCTCAATAAGCTAAAGCAACACAACCCCCCATAAGCTTTTGAAAACTATAAAACAACTTATTAAGCTCTTAAACTAAATATAAAATACAACAAACTAATCTTTATAAGCTAGATTTTTAATAGTAAAAGCTACTTTCTAATTCCTACTGTTTTGTGGCTTTTTGGCTAATTAATGACTTTTTAAATACTAGCAAATGCATATCTAGGAATTTAACTAGAATAATAAAAAACAAACTTATACTATATAAGCTATACACCTAATCTATAATCAACTTTAAATTTTAAAATCCCTAAAACCGGTAAGTTTTCTATCTAAAATTAAACCTAAAAGTGACAGCAATTACTAAACTTCTGTTAGCATTAATGCACTAGGTAAGAGTACACAAGCAAATGAGGGTAACCTATGTGGTTACCTTTGTCACTTAATATCACTCACCAGGATGTAAAAACTAAAGCAAGCAAGATCTAAGCTAAGCCTAGAGGGCTTAGATTCAAATTTTCATTTCACAATTTAAAAAGAAATTATAGAGACCCCTGTTGCAGGTAACCCCTTATTTAAACCATAACTTGTTTAATTTTGAAAACTAACTTTTGAAAACTGAATTACTACTAGTCTAAACTGATAACAAAACTAACCTACACAAATTGCACAAGTCATTTTGACTTTTAAAGGTCAAATAACCTTAAGCCAAACACCCCCTTAACTTTTTGACAGAATTGATTTAGCTAATGAATTTGAAAACTAGTGAACACTTTTTAGAAATCATATATTAAACAGCTAATAACAAGCTAAATAAGCAATCCTAAGCTTTCAATAAGCCATAAACAATAAGCTAAACTACTTAAGCTATATTTTTGGTTTTTTATATGGTTTTAAAGAAAAGTAAATGAAAATTTAAGATCTAAGCTATCTAAGCTAAAAACAGATTAATCATTTCAACTAATAAGCACAATTATAGAGAAATAAGAACAAAATAAGCTACTAATAAAGCAAAATAAGCAGATCTAATAACTAAAAAGCAATTTTTTAAGCAAATTCTAAACTATAATTAAAGACAAAGAAAGTAAAAGAAAGACTTACAATGTTACTGGTAACTTAACATAGATACTCTACAAACGAAGAACTACCATGTTACACCAAACAGAAGCTTAAAGGCACAATGGAGCTTATCTTCTAGCTCTAGCTTATCCTTATGGATAAGCTAGTAAAAGTCTATGAGATCCCTTCCATTTTTGGATCTCCTTCCAAAAGCTTAATTGATTTTATGACTAAAGTAAGATTAAGACTGATTTAAACTCAATTACTAGCTTATAGACTAGTAAGAGCTATAGAGAGCTTATTGAACACTAGCTTATTTAAAAAGAAGTGAGAGCTTATGAAAGAAAACAGAAGAGCTTATGACAGATTTTTTAGATTAAAACTGAATTTCATTAATATAAAATGTGATTACATAACTTGAAAGGAAAACTACAACTGATTTTTAAAGAAAATTACAATAAGCTATTAATAATCTAAAAGCTAAACTAGGTGTAAAAAAAGAAAAAGAAGATACAATGTGTGTGATAGTGTGTGCTATTTATAGCCTGAAGCTGAACATTCTAGGCCTTCCTTGCTGCCCACGCTCCTTTTGATCTTGCCCGTACAATCAATCAATCATTGGAGGATGATTATGAGCTGTTGGATCACTCTTGGGATCAACAACAGATTGTCCAGCGTCAATACCGTTGAGAAGCCTTGTGTTAGTTGCGTGAGTGATCCAAGAGTAAAAATCCATCATCCTTGTGCTTCATGCCATACGCCAACGTGTTATTCTTGCTTTAGTTATGCCCAATAATAGTGCTTGATTAGACTGATTTGAACCTTAGGCATTGCGTTCTACATCACGTTGAATGTCAAAATCACCCTTCAAATTTCTATTTGCCCTTGTGTTTTTGACCATGGGGAACGGGGACGAAAGCATGAATAAACCATGGTTTTGGCGCTCTTTTATAACTGAACGGGTAAAATTCGTTTGAACTTTGGGCTATTTGCAAATATAGTCCCTCTCTTTGATTATTTAAGTTGTAATGTAAAACAACTTTTAAAAATGGTAACTTAAGTCCATTTAGTTTATAAAGGGTATTTGGGCTAGGTTTGGGCTTTTGTTGTGGCGTAGACTTGGTTTTTGGTTTTAATTTTAAAGAATTTTCGGGTATGGTTTTATGGATTAAGGGCCCAAGTAAGAATATGGACTATTTGTGTAACTTTTGGAAAGTTAAGGAATTGATTTGGAACATTTTGAGTTTTTGTCTTTTCTAGTGGTTGACTTTTGTTGACCAGGGTTTGACTTTTTGACTTTAGCTTTGAATCTTTGGCATCTCTTGTGCTCTTTCGTTTTCTTTGTGTCCGTGTTTGCACCCGTTTTTTTGCGGTTTACTTGTGATTTCTGATAACTGTACCTACGCACACAAAACACAAAAACAGATATATTTTTGCCATTGTTTAGTCTGTTTATTGGGTCATTTAGGGCCTTTTTAGGTATAAACAGATATGTGTATTTACACTTATCACTATCACTGGGCAAACGAACATATACCATGTCAAACATAGGATGTTGCGGGTTAGAACATCATCACGGGCAATGTAGGCCACTTATATGGTATTCATTTATGTCGAGCTTCAGTGTCATGAGCTTAGGGCAACGTAATTACCATTTGTAAGGTGTCGCCTACTGTTTGCATAATCAAACAATTGAGTAAATCTTGTGGTCCTACAATATAATGAATTTATCAACCTATGAATTTCACCAACATATTGATACGTTTTAAAAAAAGCAAATTGGTTTTTCAGGAGATCAGTAAGCATAAGGTGCCAAGGATACATTGGTGATTTTGTTTTGGGATGTCATGCTAAAGATATGGTTGCATTATGTTTTGGGAAACTCATGTGTTGTGAACCAGTATCTTTGTAATAATAACAATGAACAAGTTAAAGCTTCAGGCTATTTGTATCAAACATTTGTTAAATCTAATGTATCAGTTTTAAAACGACTTTTTGGTCGTTCTATATATATCTTGTGTTATTGATCTGAGAAGTAACACGCCCCGGACCCTTATTCCGCTGCGACCCAATTTGGGGGTGTTACAGATTGGTATCAGAGCCAAGGTTATAGAGAACCAGGTCAAATGTTTTTGCTGGACTATAACCGTTTTCAAACATCGAATTCATACAAAGGGGTTTTACACGGGACATACATATGTGCATACATTCATAATTGATATACATGTTATGATATAAATGTATATTACTATAAGAGTCTTATATTAAATACTAATATAAGCTATTTTGAATTTTCAGATTCAGTCATGTCAGATTCGGATGAATCAGGGGTTACATACACGGAGGTTTCTAGCCCATTTGAGGGTTTATCAGACATAGGATCACCGAGAGCCAATGATCACGAGTACCTTGAGCTGCCTTGGATGCCAGAGGACCCATACATGGAGGCCGCTCTTCAGGCCCCACCCTCTCCAGATTACGTGCCTGGCCCTGAGGAGCCAGAGCAGGCACCACCTTCGCCAGATTATGTTCCAGGCCCAGAGCATGCTGATGATGAGATTGTTGCTGAGGATCAGCCATATGCTGAGGATGCCTCACCCACTGCTCAGTCACCTGACTATGTCCCGGAGTCTGATCCTGAGGCAGACCCGGAGGAGGATGACGATGAGGACCCCGAGGAGGATCCTGTTGACTATCCTGCTGATGGAGGAGATGACGGAGACGATGAGGATGAGCCATCAGAGGAGGATGAGGATGATGAGTTAAACAAGGAGGCTCGTGAGGATGAAGGAGGAGAGGAACACCCGCTCGCTAGCCACATCCGATAGTTGTTGCTTTACTAACAGCTGGATCAGGTCCCATCTGTGTGAGGAGACATAGCCTTTCGAGACTGATAAGTCTGGCGGCCACATGACCACCCACCACACCCTGCATATCTGTGACAGCTAGGATTTTCAATTCCAGTCTCCAGTACCATACACCAGTATGGACTGATGCAGAGGTTGCCAGACTTCCACGCTATATCTACTCCAAACCATCATCACCCCACTCTCCCCAAGGTCTTCACCACTTCCCCCAGAAACCTTCTTCCACCACTACCCCGGCGACCATCTCCATCACTACCACTCATCACCACCACCTCTCACATATGTAAATCTCCTAACACCACCTCCTACGCCTATTCTTCATTGGGCTAACGATCTGCAATTAATCTGGCTGAGAGCCGTGGCCGCATCTACATCCCATTCACTACATACAACCACCCTTTCATTACTCTTTCCCGCACTAGACCAGCAGCACCATCATCAGGGACACACCCGCATTTACTCTCTACTTGACCGTAGAAGGATAGACAACGAGGTTACCTTACCACCGGTCGTCAGAGGTTTAAGGTAATCGCTTCTTGGTCCTTAAATACAAGGTAGGAGAGAGCTCATCTGCTGCTGCAAGGCAAAAGCCCGACTGGAGGTCTATAGCGGCAGACTATGGTCTTTGTAGCTACTATGTTATCTGGAGAATCATCAAGGATTAGGAGAGAGAGGTTAAGATAAGGATCACCGACTCTTGGGATGAATAGTTGAGACCCTGCAGGGGGTACCCTTAGTACAGACACGAAGTGGGTCGACATATCCTGCATTTGATACTAGGGTTAGGCAGACTACCGGGATGAGATTTAATATCGAGGATTAGACGAAATCAAGTCATAGAACAGCTATTTTGGCTGGTCGAGACTCAATATGTTGTTTAGAGACAGACGAGCACATGCATATACACGTCATCTGATAGAGACAAAGGCTAGATTATCCCGAGAGGCTTAGAGGCAATCGATGGATGCGAGTGATCTTACCCGCGGAGAGGTTATGGTCACGCGCAATACCGTACTAGGTCAGATTCAGATATTAGAGAGATGTATGCTGCTGATCGCAGAGACAGGAGTGACATCAAGATCTGAAGCAGACCATATGAGATCTGCAGATAATGCGAGAGTTAGAACAATTGGAATCATACCCAAACAGCACAGCTTATAAAGAACATATGACAGCGATGCAGTCCATTACAGGGACTTGAGACCACACTACAGGACAGGGGACATGCACTACAGGACCAGTTACCGCACTAAGAAGACAAAACAAGGACACAATCAGGGACCCACTGGAGGTCCTGCACAGCTAGAGCTGTCAGAGTAGGCTGGGTAGCATTCACTAGATTAGATCAAGTATGTCTAGTTCATTTTTGTATATAGCCTACTAAGTATTACGGGTTCAATCCCAGCTAGTAAGGCTTTAGGTTGTTATGTTTATTTTGTAACCTAATCGTTATGATCATTTTGTATCTGAACCATTCATGTATGTTTTCCAATTTATATATGGAATGGTTGTATTATGTCACGTCTGTAATCAAATTTGTTTATGAATGAATGTCGATTTGGTTATAATCATTGTGATTACAATTTCAGTATTAAATCACTGTGTGATGTGATCTCACTTTATTTATCATGTATATGTCATGTCATGGTTATGATTTTATGAAATCTAACAGGTATTGTATTTTCTTGTGATTGAAGAAAATGGCACCAAAACAAGCCACAAGGTCAACACCGGTCACAACAACCCCAGCCCCAACAGCAACCACCACCACATCGGTCACTAATGCCCAACTCAGGCAAGATTGACAAGGTGGTCACTGCCGGGCATTGGCAGACACTGATGCAAACAAAGATGGCGATGAACAGCCACTCGTCGGAACGGGTGGCAGAAGGACTAAACGCGTTGCTCAAGAATGCACTTACCAAGACTTTATGAAGTGCAAACCTCTATACTTCAAAGGCACTGAGGGAGTTGTTGAATTAACACTAAATAAAAACTAATTTAACTAATTAAACTAAAAACCTAATTTTATTATTTATAAAAAAACTATTTTTATAAAACTTAAACTAACACCAAACAAACACATGGGTTGGAATTGACATTTCCGAAAGATAAGGGCAGGCGGCGAAATATTGAATTTATTATAAAAACACAAAGTTCGAACTAATGACAGATATAGTCCCTGGACTTGGGACTAACTATTAACGAAAGGACTAACGAGAAAATTAACCAAGGACTAAATATTAACTAACAAGGACTAACTGCGCAAATTAATAACTAACAGAAACTATTAAATCAGGCAAAACAGGTCCCTAAACCATTTAATGTTTAACAAACAGCATCCATTTATTAAAACACAACTTATTAAACTAAACTATTTTAAGACAATCTTAATAAAACTTAATCACTAACTTATTCTAAATAAGCTATAAGGGCTTATTAAGAGCTTATAAGCTTCAGCAGCTTATATATCTATCTAAACTTAAACTTAAAGCTTAAACAAACACCTCAAATCCATTAGCAAGTTTCAACTCCTCAAACTAAATTGCTTATTTCAAATAAGCAATCCCTAACTGCTTAACAATCTATATCTAACAGCAGCTTATTTAATACTACTAACAAGACAGATTATAACTAAAAAAAAAACAACATTCATAAATAAAACAGAATTAATGAAAGAAATAAGTGTACCTTCACTTTCTAGCTTAACAGGAAAGTATATCAGCTTATATTGGGCTTATGGCTTAATCCACATAAGCCCTTAATCAAAATCAAAAACCTAATCTAACCCTAATTGCTGACCCTCAGCCTAAACCCCTTGGAAATAAGCAGCCATCCAATTCCGGTATTTCCAAGTCTTGTTCAATACAATCAAACAAACAAACTCGAACACAAATTCTTGACGGAAATTAAATGAACAAAAAGATTTATTCGAAACAAAAATTTTATTAAACTGAAATATGTTTCTTACAAACTTGAAATGACAATTACATAATACTTAAATGGAGATTACATTCGAAATAAAAATGAACAAATTAAAGCTTAACCTAAAAAAAACTTAACCAAAAATTAACTAGAAAAATTAACCTAAAAAATTCCCCTTTCATCTGCTGGATATGTGGGGGTTTATATACCCGACTCGAGCTCTTCTAGATCCTTCTCTTGGCCTCATC
Source organism: Tanacetum coccineum (assembly GCA_026074375.1). Lineage (NCBI taxonomy): Eukaryota > Viridiplantae > Streptophyta > Magnoliopsida > Asterales > Asteraceae > Tanacetum > Tanacetum coccineum. The sequence continues at coordinate 70,057 of BQNB010003067.1, forward strand.
TCCACCCTTCAATCTTTCTCTTTCCTTGATCTCTTATATCAACCGTACGATTGGATGTATAGATGCGGATTGTTGATGTGGCTTGGGCGTGTGAACAAACACGTCACATCTACCAATCATTTCATCTCATTTATGCCAGCTGGATTGGGTTGGGTTAAGGAATGAAAGTGATGGATGGGTTAGGGATTGTGAGATGAACATTAACCCTATGGTTAATTAGAGTGGGGGTGAGTGGTTTGTAACTAGGGTTCTTGGTGGATTCGGGTGTGTTCATGTGTGGGTGAGAGAGGGTAAATCGAGATTGGGGGTAAATAGGGTGTACAGTAACTGTTTATTGAGTTATAAGGGTCACCGGGTTTGGTCGGGTTAATGGTTGGGTTATTGGGTTGGGTACTTGGCTGTGATTGGCTAAAAGATGATCCATGGGTTTATTTGACCCATACTTTGACCCGCGCTTTTTGTAAGTTTGGTGAAATTGCATTTCTGGCCCTTGTGTTTGGCAAGCTCTTATTTCAAGTTAAAACAACTTTGGGTAATTTGCATATTCGGCCCTTGTGGTTTCTTAAGACAATTGTAAAGTTATAATTAACTTTTATAAATTGCAAATTCAGCCCTTGGAGTTAATAAGCAATAGAGATGGGCTTTGGTTTTGACTGTGGGTTAGCTGCAGTTGACTGTAGAAGGCTGAGGCATGATCTCTCTGGCTTCGGCTTTTGATTTCTTTAGCTTCTTGATCACTCATCCGTTCTCGTGTTCGTTTTTGACTGATTTCTTGTGATATTTGACATATCCATACCTGCACACATAAAACTCAGATACAAGCACATTTTTGCCATTTTTGATCCGTTTTGGGTTTATTTGGGCCTTTTTAAGTATAAATAGATATGTGTAATCTACACTTATCATATGCCAAATTTTCCAAGTGTGAATTTTGGATTCCCAAAGTACAGTTCCTTGGTCACGTGATTGATAGTGAGGGCATTCACTTGGATCCCGCCAAGATCGAATCCATTAAAGATTGGGCATCTCCTAAGTCGCCAACGGAGATTCATCAATTTTTAGGTCTTGCTGGGTATTATCGAAGATTGATTGAAGGGTTTTCGAAGATCGCCAAACCGATAACCAAGCTCACCCAGAAGAAGGTCAAGTTTGTTTAGGGTGATAAACAAGAAGCAGCTTTTCAACTGTTAAAACAGAAGTTATGCAGTGCACCAATCCTGGCCTTACCCGAAGGAAGCGAAGATTTTATCGCATACTGCGATGCTTCAAAGAAGGGTTTGGGCGTTGTGTTAATGCAAAGAGAAAAGGTTATTGCTTATGCATCACGCCAACTGAAGATTCATGAGAAGAATTATATGACTCATGATTTGGAACTTGGAGCAGTAGTGTTCACTCTCAAGATTTGGAGGCACTACCTGTATGGAACCAAGTGCACGGTGTTCACTGATAATAAGAGCCTAATAACAATTCATTAATCAGAAAAGGTTGAACATGAGGCACGTCGTTGTTGGGAGTTGCCAGTGATTACGAATTGTGAGATTCGTTATCACCCGGAGAAAGGCAACTGTGTTGCTGATGCTCTAAGCAGGAAGGAGAGAGATCAACCATTAAGAGTTCGAGCCTTAGTCATGACTATTGGCTTAGATCTTCCTAAACAAATCTTGAATGCTCAGACTGAAGTACAAAAACCAGAGAACATCAAGAACGAAGATGTTGGAGGAATGTTGGTTGAAAACGCTAAAAATCCAAAGGCGATTAGGACGGAAAAGTTGGAACCCCGTGCGGATGGAACTCTATGCCTCAATGGCAGGAGTTGGCTACCCTGTTATGGCGATTTACGGACTATGATCATGCACGAGTCCCACAAATTGAAATACTTTATACATCCGGGTTCCGACAAGATGTACTAAGATATGAAGAAGCTATATTGGTGGCCCAATATGAAAGACGACATCGCCACCTATGTTAGCAGGTGTTTGACCTGTGCTAAAGTCAAGGCCGAACATCAAAGGCCATTAGGATTGTTAGTACAACCCAAGATACCTGAATGGAAGTGGGACAACATCACTGTAGATTTTGTCACAAAGCTCCCTAAGACGTCGCAAGGCTACGACACCATTTGGGTGATTGTTGACCGACTCACTAAGTCTGCAATTTTCACACCAATAAGAGAGACTGGTCCTATGGATAAACTTACAAGAATATACCTAAAGGAGGTTATCACGAGGCATGGAATACCTGTTTTAATCATTTATGATCGCGACCCGAGGTTCGCATCCAACTTCTGGAGGTCACTTCAGAATGCTTTAGGTACTAATTTAGATATGAGTACTGTGTATCATCCACAAACAGACGGACAAAGTAAGAGGATAATTCAAACTCTCGAGGATATGTTGCGTGCTTGCGTGATCAATTTCGGAAAAGGTTGGGTTAATCACTTATAGTTAGTTGAATTCTATTATAATAATAGTTATCATGCTAGCATCAAGGCCGCAACATTCGAAGCACTTTATGGTCTAAAGTGTCGTTCACCTGTTTGTTGGACCAAAGTTGGAGAAGCTCAAATCCTTGGTCCAGAACTAATTCAAAAGACGACTGAGAAAATCATCCAAATCAAGCAAAGGATGCAAGCCACTCGTGATCGACAGAAGAGTTACGCCGATCTGAAGCATAAACCGATGGAATTCCAAGTCGGGGATAAAGTTATGCTTAAAGTTTCTCCTTGGAAAGGGGTCGTACGTTTTGGAAAACGGGGGAAGTTAAACCCCAGGTATGTTGGACCTTTCAAGGTGTTAGGAAAGGTTGGAGAGGTTGCTTACAAACTCGAGCTTCCAGAAGAACTAAGCATGGTTCACAATACATTTCATGTATCCAACTTGAAAAAGTGCTATGCCGAAGAACCGTTAGTCGTTCCGTTGGATGGACTTCATTTTGATGACAAGCTTCAGTTTGTGGAGGAACCCATTGAGATCATGGACCATGAAGTTAAATGGTTGAAGCGAAGCCGCATTACATTAATCAAGGTTCGATGGAATTCCAAGAGAGGTCCTGATTTCACGTAGGAACGTGAAGACCAATTCAAGAAGAAATACCCACACCTCTTCACCAAGACCGCACCGTCGTTAAGTGCTGCATCGCGAGCCTTGAGGACAAGGCTCATTTAATGGGGGAAGTCTATAACACCCCGTGTTTTCAAGTCATTGACGACGTCGATAAATCTACAATAAATCTTTTTTATTGTACGTGTTTGCTTTAAATCATAAACGTTAAGTTTAATCGCGTACGCCAAAAATTAGCGTTCAATGTAAACGGGCACCAAACAATTAAGCGTTTACATCTATCAAGTATTAAATAATTACTTTGAGAATATTATGGTCTTTGTTCATTTTATTTTTATTGGTTACGTAAATTTATTATGTTTCGCGATAAAGTACGTTTAGACATACCCGGAACCACGTTAATTAATCTACGCTTCAACAAATACCCACGATTGTACCCAACACCCAAAGTTTTATTAAATTTACCCAAGTTAATATTACTTTACACTTTTTGCATTAGAAAATGAAACAATACACAAATACTTGCAAGTAAACATCTTTTATCTAATATCTACAAGTTATAACTTTCATATATTTCACTAGGTATTATGTTATATAACAAAATACTTTTAGAAGCCTTTTCCCCCTCCCCATCCCACGGCAACAACACCATATGAGACATAGAGCACGCAATTTTCATAACAAGTTGGCTTGTACATCACCTTTGCATTAAACCTAGCCATAACTTGTCCCAATTTGACCATAGTCTTCCTTAAGACCCTCCTTATGTCTCAAAGACCACTATTGCATTCTTTTTGACCAACTAACTCTTATATGTGCAAGTATTCAAGGAGAGATAGCACTTAGATAGCATAACACTTTACAAAAATCAAAAATCCCTTCCTTTATCCTCTCATATAGCCACGGCAAACAAACCCCCTTTTAGCTAATACATACCTTGATTTTCTAAGACCATACACACATACACACATCCTTACTAAGATATACTAAGGTATTTTCAAGCCTTGGTTAACCATTTGCAAGTGTTGAAGCAATAAATCAAGATTAGGGTTTATTTGGAAAATTAGGGTTTCATATTGTGCAAGCTTGGGTTTAAAGTCTAAACAAGGGTTTAGCACATATTTCTCACCATCATCATTCATCACTAAGGTTACCTAAAACCTTTATCATTTCATTTTCATGATTTTATATGTATATGATGTTTTATATAGAAAAATCACCATTTAAGACTTTTGAATATGTAAAAGGGATTTTTACTTGTGATTATGCTTTTGTACACTTTTTCATATGATATTAGGTTGATAATATCATGTTAAAATGGATCTACAAGAGTTATACCATGTTGGTTAAGTGTAAAAATGATTATGTACAAATTAGGGTTTATAAAGTTTACTTAATATGTTACAAGTAAAAGAAATGCAAATGACATGTTAATCTTGTTTATGGACTTTTAGTGATGTTATATGAACACTAAAATAAGGTTATAATGGAAGTATAAGTGATGAACAACTTTGGTTAAGCTTAAAAAGTGTTAATGAAATATTAGGATTTTTAATGATTTACATGAAAAGCTATAAGTAAATGTGTATAATCAACTTGATAAACTTATTAATCTTGGTAATTTGGACATATGAGGACAATGATGGACTAATGGACTTTATTATATGTAGGACATATAATATATATGGTATAAAAAGACTTGTGATAAAGTTACAAAAGTTGAAAGTTATAGAAACAAAGTTTACATACGGAATCAAGAAAGACACCCTAACTTTCTGTTTTAATTCGACATACAACCTGTCCACTTTATATTTTTATAAAATAGTATGTCTCATGACAATTCCAAAAAGCTAAGAAACTTGAAAAACGGATAAATAATGAAAAAGTTATGGTAAAAACAAGTTATACGATAAATAAACAGAATTATAAAAGAATTTTTATAAAACAATTTATAAAAATTATATAAAACAGCAAGTTTAGTATTTTTAACAGATTACACATATTTTTAGGATTCCAAATTGATAAGAAACGAAAAATTTCAATTAATAACGAATGAGTTATGAATTTCGCGAGTTTACGACAATTAATACTTTTATAAATTTTTTTTTATAAAAGTTACTATTCATGACAGAAACATTTATTTTTGTAAACCTCATAAATAAATATAACTTTCAATTACGAGAACGTGTTCGAAAGAATCGCTAAAAACGGAGCTATAATGAATAAAATACGATGTTTACGGGTTTTACGATAACTAAAACTATAAAAATAACTCTATAACGGGAATGAACAGTAAAAAGTACTGTTCATCATATGATCAAAAATATGAAAATGTCAAATTATGATAACTCGTCCTAATACGAAAGCGTGGGCATAATAAACGTCAAAATCGGGCTTAAAACGCGAAAGTTACGCCAGTTTTACTACAACGGTAATTATAAACGTTTTAACTTATTAAACGTAATTTTTCCAAAAAAATTAGATGGTGATTAGCTATATAGAATTATGCATGGTAGTAATTACCCAATGTGATTAGTACTTATATGACCTTAATTTAAATAGGTTGCATCTGACGATTTACGTGACGCACTATCTGTGATATTCTTGTTATTCGCTCACTCAAGGTGAGTTCATAGCCCCATGTTTTACATGATTTGTTTTACAAGTTTTTGGGGTGAGAAACATGCAATGTTTTATAACTGAACACAAGTGGTTAAGTTTCGTATTATGATTACGTGTTGCCTAAGTAGCGATAACCCTAGTTGAGCCCATTATCATGAACTGTCAGTTACTGGATTGTAAGCGCGAATGTTATGAATAGATCTATTAGGATTGGTATCCTCGTTCGAGTGATTAGCTATCACTGGGAAAACAAACGTATACCATGTCGAACATAGGATGTTGTAGGTTAGAACATCATCACGGGCAATGTAGGCCATTTATATGGTATTCATTTATGTCGAGCTTCAGTGTCATGAGCTTAGGGCAACGTAATTACATTTATATGATGTCTGCATCTGTTGCATTATCATACACTTGGGAAATCTTATGGTCCTACAATATATGATTTATCAAACCTATGAATTCACCAACATTATTGTTGACGTTTTAAAGCAATGTTTTTCAGGGGATCAGTAAGCACGAGGTGCAAGGGATACATTGGTGGTTTTGATTTGGATATCATGCATTAAAGATTTTGTCGCATTACATTTTATATAACTGTTATGGGCTAGAAATCTTTGTATTTTGAACAAGTGGACAAGTGAAGCTTCGGCTTATGTAACAAATACTTTGTTAAATCCAATGTATCAGTTTTAAACGACTTTTTGGTCGTTCTATATACATCTTGTGTTATTGATCTATGAAGTAACACGCCCCGGACCCTTATTCCGCTGCGACCCAATTTGGGGGTGTTACATCAGTAAAGTACTATAAATCGTCGTGAAGGAGTTTTGGTGGATCGTCATCTAAGAGGTTGATGCGTCATCGACAAGTAGAACTTCGATCATCGTTGGAAAGATAATTAATTTGCGTCATCCAAAACAATAGTTTGAAAATAAATTTGTTCTATTCTTAAATTATTCGTCGATTTGGTGGTCAAGCTCGTTTTGTCATGTCCAAGCATGGTGAAATTTTCATGAGTATAACAAAACTTAATATCTTTAAACGAAAGTAAGAAAAGAAATAAATATCAATAACGAGTTACATGCATACCTTTTGAGACGTCGCAGTTATCACTTTGTACCTGCCATTTAAAATAGAGAGTAACCGCGTGGATGAAGTTTACAGTTTATGGAAGTTTTATGTTGCTCTTAATGCGAGACAATTTTAGAGATGGAGCGGTCATCATGAGAAAATTTCTTCGTCTTGTAAGTTCTTGCTTAAATTTCGCGGTCGAAATATTTTTTAAGGAGGATAGATTTATAATAGCCAAGAAATTTAAATATTTTAGTAATATATACATACGCGTTTAAAAAAAATGAGTCACAACAGGACGTTCATATCTTTTTAGCTAATTGTTACGTAAATTTTTATGATTCGATCTAAATTTCGGGAACAAAATTATTTTTTAAGGGTGGTAGAATTATAATACCCCTAAAAATAATATAGACATGACAGTATTATTATTAATAAGTATATTAATGGCTAGCATGTCAATTCTAACATTTAGTGTGTGATTTTTTTATCATAATATTGATAACTAAAACTTGATTTTGGCTTTTGGAAACTCGAATTGATTCGCTAAGAAATAAAAATAATAAATAATAAATAAAAAGAAACCAAATATTACTTACTAAAATTGTTGCTTAATCTATACGATACTACAAGAAAATGATGAATAAAAGGTTACAAATTTATTTGACTTGGGAAGTATTTGGTCAACATCAAGCTCAGTAAATTTAAATCAAATCTCTACATATGTGGAAACCATATCATTCCTTAATATAAGAAAGCCTCATTTTAAAAGAAGAAAATAAGAAAACATTGACTACATTCAAAAATTTGAACTACTTTCCTTCTGCTTTTACTTTCTTGCGAAGGAGTCATATCATCTTCATATTTATACACGCTAGTCTTCATTAACATAATAACAACATCCTTGAACAAAAACAAAGGCTGCCGTTATACAATAAACCTAGTGAGAAAAGTATTCGACCGGTTTGCGTTCGGGTTAAAGGTTTTGGTTCGCTGATACGTTATAGTTCGTGGTAAGGCTGAGAGTTTGGGTTCACGTCGACACCAATCTTGTTTGGGGTTTAGTATGTGTGCGTTAGTACGACTCCAAAGTTTTGGTTTCATTTGTTCTACTATGAGTTCGACTGTGTTTGGTATTATTACGAGTTCGTGTTTTTGGTTTCGACTAGTCATCATTTAGCTTACTAAGAGGTATATCTTAAACCCTCATTTAATACATGATCATAAACTACTTATAAGTATTATGTTAAGTAAGCCTTGTACATGCTAAAATGATATATTTAAACGCTCACTATTAAGTTAAAACCATAACATAGATATATGTTAGGATATTAGCATGGACTTACTAATTGTAACCCTCTTACTAAAGCAAACTTGATACGTTTTTAAACCATATGCTACTATCATGTGAAGTGATATAAAGGGATTTGAAAATAGGCAATGAAGCTTTCGAAATCGGGTTCGGTAATGCTAGCTTTGTACGTTGAAGAAGAAGTAGAATGAGCATGGATGATCTTTTTTTCCACGTTAAGTCCCTATATTTTAAAGGATATTACAAATTAAATTTACCTATTCATATCTGATTTGTCTCTTGGCATAAAAAGACTTTTTACACTAGTACTAAAATTTGTAATTTCATTTTGTTTAAAACTATTTCTAACTTTACGCATGTCATGTACATGTGCATGTAGCAACAAGAAGAAATAGTTTATAATGTTTTGATAACCATATAGAAAACCTTAGAATATGTTTTGATCATGAAGAATATATTATCCCTTGGTTTAAGCCTTGTTAATATAGGAACTTAATGTGTCATGCATCATGTATGAACACAAATGGAGTATATAACCATATTATGAACAAGACTAGTAGAAACCGAGACTGTGATTTATAGGCTTAAACAATAAATGGTTCTTTTATTATTAGTTAGCGATTGGTAATCTATGTGGATCATCGGACTTGTAAATATGTTAGATGTTGTCTAGCGTCAAGTTTGGCTAGCTAAGGTACGGATATATCTACTTTCTCTTTAAGCTTCAATTGTTTGTACATATATTCTTAACACCTACTTCTCTTTATTATTATTATGATTTATGTGTTGCTTCGTTCGTTCCGTTATTCGTACAGATGTTCTATCCTTTCTTTTAAGGAATCTCATGACATTTGATCCGTATCTTTTTGCTCATCATTTATGACCCGCTATTCGTTTACTACCTTATTTGATACTTTCATTGAACCCCTTGAACTCTTTTGACACATGCTTTATTTGATATTGCCTTGATATAAAATTATTTGTTTGTCCAAACATGACCTTTGTTGACACATTATATTTGTTTCGATATGCTAAATTAACCTTTTGCTTTGTTTCGATGCCCGAGCTAACTAGCCATGGAGGTACCATGGCCGCGTCATTTGAGACACCAATGGCGTGACACTATCTGTGGCGGTGTGATCAGTCCATGGCATTCCCTTTTGTTTTGTGTGCTCTATTATGCACTTGGCCATATATGATTTGATTTGCAAGGAGTGTATGGATGCATCCTAGGTACTTTGTTTAGTTCAGTTTTAGTGCATGGCTTAGTGTGGTGCCAACACCCCATTGCACTTTCGTTTCGGTACATGCGGAGATTACAACTCCCTTGTACAACTTGCTATGATATATATTAGATTATTTAGTCTAAGCGTGTGGCATGCTTTAGACTTTTGTTTCGAGCTTGTGGGGCATTTCCATATGTTTCGTTTAGCTACCTATTTCGTTTGGATACCTATTCATTTGGCTATCTATTTCGTTTGGCTACCTATTTCGTTCAACTCTTATGATATATAAGATCTTTGTTACCCAGGTTATGGTGATTCCATTTCGTTTACTTATGCATATTGATCTATCTGTTTTGTTTATATCTGTTCACTGAGCTATTTAGCTCAGCCGCGTTTCTTTTCTTCACGGCAGGTAATCAGGGAAAGCTGGGTTTTGAGTGAAAAGTGCATAGGAGCTCATATCGAATTACCTTGAGGATTAGCATACCAGATCTACACTAGAAGATGATTAACTATTGGAGTATGGGATTTATTGTTCGCTTAGACAATGATTACGTTCTAGATTTTGTATTGTCTTAGTAACTTGTGTAATTTTTCCAACCTAATTTTAGTAAAGTCTTCCGCTTGCATATGTTTTGGTTTTGTAAATGTGACATTCAGGCCTGTTTCGAGGCGGGGTGTTACAGTGTGCTTGCTGTTTTGATATCACTAAAGCTAAATTTCTTTAAATACTCAGTCACATACTTGTCTTGACTTATAAAAATCCTATCTTCCTTCAGCTTCACTTGCAGTCCTAGGAAGAATGTGAGTTCACCCATAGAGCTCATTTGAAACTTCTTATGCATCATCTTCTCAAATTCAGTGCATAATGACTTCTTTGTAGAGCCAAAAATGATATCATCTACGTACACTTAAACTAACAGAATATCACCTTTGTCCCTTCTGATAAATAAAGTCTTGTCTATCTTTCCTCTCTAAAACCTATTATCCAATAAATAAGTTAACAAGGTTTCATACCAAGCTCTGGGAGTTTAATGCAGTCTATAAAGTGCCTTTTCTACTTTGTATACTCTGTCAGGGAAGTTTGCATCTTCAAATCCTGGTGGTTGACAAACATAGACTTCCTCTTTAATCTTACCATACAAAAAATCACTCTTGACATCCATCTGGTACACCACAAAGTCTTTAAATGAGGCATAGGCTAAGAATAGCCTAATTGCTTCAATTCTGGCAATAGGGGCAAAGACTTTATCATAGTTAATCCCTTCTTCTTGTGTGTACCCTTGAGCAACCAATCTTGCTTTATTCTTAATCATAATACCTCTTTCATCCTTCTTGTTCTTGTAGACCTATTTAGTCCTAATAGCCCTTTTTCCATTTGGTAAATCCACCAGAGTCCAAACCTTTTGTAATTTGAATTGCAGTAGCTCATCTTGCATAGCTTCTATTCAGCTTGGATCCTTCAATGCATGAATTACCTTTTTGGGTTCTTCTTGTGATAAAAAGTAAGCAAACAAGTAATTTTGAAAGTCTTTATGGTTTGTTCTTTGCTGAACTAAACTAAACAAACCATGTTCTTTTAAATTCTTTGTCATTCTTCTTGTTTGAGGTGATGAATTCAAGTCTCTAATGATTTGGTCAACTGGATGATTAATGTGTATTCTTGTAGTTGGAATAGGACTGACAGGCATAAATGCATCTAAATTGTTCATGTCAGCCTCTGCACCAACATCTTCATCATCATCTGAATAAACAATATCATCAGATTCAGGCATATTTGGATCATTTGGAAGTTCAATGCTTGTTTTTGGATCAACAACATTAACTTTTGAGCCAACCACAGTTGAACTAATAGCATTAACATTGTTAGTGTTGTTTCCATCACTAGTAGTATTAATATTGTTAGTTTTGTTAATATTATCATCCTTCTCTTGATTAATTCTTGGCTCCTCTATACTTGGAAACTCACTATCTTTCCCTTCAGTTGGATTTCCACTTTCATTCCCTAGATCTTCAACATCCTTCTTTTCCTCCTCCCTTGATGGTTTGAATCCAGCATCAAGAGAACTCTTTGAATCTTGAGAGAATAGTGGATCAGCAGGCCACATTAGTAGTAGAATGTAATCTTTGCTAGGTGTTGTCTCCATTCTAGCTTTACCTGCATCATTACATGCTTTTGTACCTGCATTACCATTAGATTGATTCCCTGCAACAACTGGCTTATAGTTTATAGAATTTGTTAGTACATCTATATCAAAAAGCCAATTAGGTCTACTTTCTGCAATATTAGGTGTATTCTCACTAAATTGAACATGCAGGTTCTCTTCAACTATCCTAGTTCTACTGTTGAATACTCTGAATGCTTTGCTATTGGTAGAGTATCCTACAAAGAACCCTTCATCAGTCTTTCCATCAAATTTACCTAGGTGATCTATGGTATTAAGGATTGTAACAGGACACCCAAATGGTCTCATGAAGCTTAAGGCAGGTTTTCTACCTAGAAAAAGTTCATAAGGGTCTTGTTTTGAGGCTTGATAACTAACACCATATTTTAGACATAACAAGCAGTATTAACTGCTTCAGCCCAGAAAGTTGTTGGCAATTTTGAATCATCTAGCATAGTTCTAGCAGCCTCTATTACGCTCAGTTCTCGAGTTTCATTTTCAGAAGAAAAGAAAGGAAAGGAAGGGGAACAAAAACATATTTGTGTTCTTGAGTTTTATTTTAATAAGAAAGGAAAAGAAAGGGAAGGAAAAGAAAGGAAAATTTGAAGGTTTTTTGTTCTAAATCTTTCCTCCCATATTTGGGCGGATTGGGAAGGAAAGTGTTTATATTGACAAATTTACCCTCATTTCTTCCACCACAGAGAGTCTTCAACCACTGTGTTATCTTCATTTTTTCAAAATAAGAAACTAATAAAAGTCCTACTGCAAAATGACGCATCGTTTTTTTTATTTAGCGATTATTAGAGCTAGTGATTTCTTGGGCTTTCTTGGGTTTGCACATAGGCCAATTATATTCACGACATGGACCAGCATATTTTTTTAAGCGCATTTTTACTTGTTAGTTTGATTAAAGAATATTTTAAATAAAAGGTATATCAACCACAAATGACTTATTAAAAAAAATTAGATTAGTAGCAGATATTTTGTTTAAAGGGCATAAAAGTAAATTTTTATGTTTCTTTTCTTTCTTTATTTCCTACTAATTTCAAACTCGAGAACACAAGGTGCATAGTAAAAAAAATTTCACTATCATTTCTTTTCCTTTTTTTTCCTTTCTTTTCACTCCTTTAATAACTCGAGAACAGAGCAGTGTCCTATTTTTCCTTTCTGCTACTCCATTCTGTTGTGGAGTCCTAGCAACACTAAATTCCCTCTTAATACCCTTTATTTCACAGAATTGATTCATGATCCTATTCTTGAATTCAATCCCATTGTCACATCTAATCACTTTCACCTTAAGGTCTATTAGATTTTCTATGTTTGTTATAAATGTTTTAAGGATTTCAGAAGTTTCATCCTTAGTGGATAAAAATAAAACCCAACTAAACCTACTAAAATCATCTTTGACAACTAGGCAGTACATCTTTTTCATTAAACTCTTTACCAATGTTGGGCCAAACAAATCCATGTGCAACATTTGTAATGGTTGGCTGATTGAACTGACTGTTTTGGTCTTACAAGAAGCTATGTGTCGCTTTCCTTTTTGACAAGCAACACAGGTTTGATTAATTTCAAAATTTTTTGAAGGTAAACCTCTTACAAGGCTTCCCCTTACAAGTTTGTTCATTATTTTGAAATTTACATGTCCAAGCCTCCTATGTCAAAGATTAGATTCATCTGGTGTGACTTTTGCAAAGAGACAAGTGAGACCTTCTTGAGGAACAACATTCTTTAAGTCAACACTGTACATGTTATCCTTTCTAGGAACTTTAAGTAAAACATGACTTTCATCAGTTAACTTAAAGTCTTGAGACAAAATAACACATTCAGTATCAGTAAAAAGAACACTATTCTTCTTGTCACACATTTGTGAGACACTGAAAAGGTTAAACTTTAGTTCCTTTACAAAATACACATCTTCAAAATCTAATTTACTAGTTCTTATTTTACCTTTCCCAGTAATTTTCCCTCCTTTGGAATTACCTTCAAAGGCAACAAATCCTCCATCAATTTCTTTATAAACAAAAAGATAGGATCTGTTTCTAGTCATGTTCCTAGAGCATCCACTGTCAATCACTCCTTTATTCTTTAAATCTTTCTATGGATTGACCTGCACATAATGGTAAGAAAATTAGTTTCTTTTGGAGACCTAAGCCATTACTGACTTGGATCTGCCTTGTGCATCAATATAGTTAAATATTTTAAAGGACATTGATGCACCATTGTTTCTGGAGACATGGTCTAAAACATTGTGCTTTGGTCTCTAAACCCAACTTGCTGAGGCCTTAACAGCATTTTCCTTGTTTCCCTTAACAGCACTAATAACTGCTTTTGGCCTAGCAATATTAACCCTTGTTCCCTTTATAGTATTAACCTTTTTAGTAAAATTACTGTTATTAGCTGTTGTTATTTTGTTAAAAGGCCTTCTAGCAGTTGAATATGCTTTATTAATAACATTTTTCATGGGTCCTGCATTATTTACTGCTGTTCATGGTTGAACAGTATTAATTGGTCTAGCAGTATTAACTAAAATTAGGCCAGACCTAGTTAAGACTGTTCTTGGAACCATGTTTCTTTTTGGACTGGGGTGAGTTAATTTAGAGAAATTCTATTTGTTCACCCTTTGAACATTGGTCCAAACTGGTTTTGCAAATCTTCCATTATTATACCAGTTATTGCAATCATTCTTCAAATGATCAAAACTACCACACACATGACAAGCTTTGTTGAACATCTCAAAATTACTCCCTAATTTTTAAGACATCTGTTGGTTCCAGTTTCTCTTGTTACCTCTAGGACTAAGTGTGTTTTGCCTATTTTTATCAACTAATGTTTTCTTAGGAGATTTTACTTGCTCAGTAGACTTAACAAAGTTTATCTTAGCAAAACTAGGTTTATTAAACATCTCAACTGTTTTACTCTTAGGCATATCTTCTTCCTCACTTTTAGACACTCAATCCTTAATAATTGGGGCTCTATTTTCTTTCTTAGCATTCTTAGGTTCATTAGTCTCAACAGTAGGCTTTTCAACTACAGACTCACTAATAGACTCATTTACTTCCACAAAATCATCTAGACTAGGATAAACTAAATCAGATTTAGGTGGCATAAAATTCCCAGTATAGGGAGGTGGGACAACATTATACCCTAATCCTGTTTTACACTTATCCATTATCTGTCTGTCTAGAAGTTTACTTAGGCTTTTTGATGAATTTTCAAATTTTTGTACTGTAAGTTGAACCTCATCTTTTTCTTTTGTAGCCAACTCTAACTTCCTTTTAAGCTCTGTAAGATCTAAATCTCTTAAATAGATTTCACGTTTTAAGAGTTTTATATCTTCCTCATACACAAACTCATTTTTCTTAAAGACTAACAGTCTAGCTTCTACAGATTCTAAACCTGTTTTATAAGAGACAACACTTATCCTAGCTGTTCTTAAGTCTTTAACTAATTGTTCATTTTGTTCTTTTAGATTTTTGACACATTCTAAACAAGATGAACAACAATTTGAGTCATTAGATACCTCAGAGTTTGTAGAAGAACTTGAACTTGTTGAAGAATAAGCCATGAGAGCAAAATTGGTTGGACCTTCTTCTGCTTGGTCACTCCAATCATAGCCAAAGCCATCACACTGAGACACTAAGGCATTTGAAGTAGTTTCTTCAACTGGCACAGTCCTTCTTGTAGGCTCCTTGTTCCTGCTGTCTTGATTCCTGGGTGTCCTACACTCCCTTGCAAAGTGTCCTCTCTTGTGGCAATTAAAACACTCTACCTTGGACTTGTCAAACCCAATTCTTTCTTTGTTGTCCATATCCAGCTTCCTTTCAATACTCTTTAGGAATCTTCTTGCCCTCATAGTCAGCATAGCAATGTTCTACCTCAAGTCCATCTCTTCTAGATCATTAAGATGGATTTGTTGTAGATCTTCATTATCAAGCTGTGGAGTACTTGGTTGGCTAGCAAGGAAGGAATAAATTATAGAGTCACTCAAATTTTCAATAGTTGTTAAGCTATCAGCAACATCCTAAGTGCTAGCAGTATTAACACCCTGAGCAGTATTAACTACTCTAGTTGCATTGTTAGTGCTGCTTGAGGACAGAAAGGCTACATTGTGTGAGTTTGTGGTTGAGCTAGATGTCTCCTTGACCTCTGATTCATAAGCCTTCAAGTTGTTAAATAGGTCATCCAAACTCAATGTCTCAATCTCTGGTTTGTTCCTCCACACAATAGTATGCATAGTCCATTCTTATGACAAACTTCTCTAGAACTTCTGATTGATGTCTTCTTGAGGGATGACTTCACCATGCATCTCCAGTTCACTAATTAGATTTTGAAGCCTTTCATAGGTTTGCTCAATCACTTCTGTGCTTGATGCAGCAAAGTTTCCATACTGATGCTTCAGAAGATTTTTCTAAGTTTTCTTTGTAGCAGTATTACCTCTAAATCTGTTCTCAATAGCATGCATCAGTGTCTTTGCATCCTTGTATGAGTTGAACTTTAATTGATGCTCATTAAGTAAGGCTATCAACAAAGTGTTTCTTGCCTTTAACTCTGCCCTTCTTTGTGCCTTCTCTTCAACACTTGTAGGAGGGATAACAGTCTCCTTACCATCAACAGTTTTTGTTACTATAGGTGCATTACCATTTTCTATGATCTCCCATAGAGTGTAATCAATGCACTGTATGTATTGTTCCATCCTCATCTTCTAGAGATCATACTCACCAGGTTGGAGTATGGGTAGCTTGATGGTTTGAGTAGATTGAGAGTCCATTGCTTCTTGAAAAAAAATAGATCTTGTATGTAGTAAAGTTTCTTCTTATCCAAAGCTTCTCACAAGCTCTGATACCACTTGTTGATCCTAATAGAATAGATCTTGCTTAGCTTGTATAAGGCTAAGTTGTATTGAATAAATTCAAAACAACTATGATAGAAACTTTGATTGTGAATATCAAAGACTATGCGGAATCTAGTCAATGATACTAAGAAGAATTTCAATGAAACAGTAATGAATAAGATCAATAACAAACAATTTACCAAACTTTCAGCCTTAATATAATAGGAACACTCTTAATAGTGTTAGGGTTACAAAACCTTGAAGCTAATTGACTTGTAATTCTTGTAATATTAAACTCTATACCCTAGGACCTCCTTTTATACACCAAGGAGTCCTAATGGGATTACAATATTTCCCTAAGTTATCATAATCTTCTAAACAAATAACTTATACGTATCTTTTATAAAAATATCTCATACATATCCCATAAGCAGTACTAAGTTGATCTAACAGTACTAACTTATAACCAGCAACATTAACTTTCTCAGTAGCATTAACTTTATACTAACAGCAGTAACTTTACATCAGCAGTAGTAACCACTTAGTATATTTTCCTTGAACTTCTTGAGCAGCAGTAACTTCAACAGCACTAAGAAGTCTTTTAATCCCAACATTATAACACTAAGAAAATCAACAATGAATGCCGCCATTGGAACATCATAAAGTTTAACCCACACCAGAACATGAGTTAACTCATAAATTGCAAACTAGTAGAAGTAGTCCATTTTTTAAGAATTATCGGTATGGTACGAATCATCCAAGGACCATTCTCAAGTACATCATCAAGCCCTTGTTTTGAATCAAATTTAGAGAAGAAAAAATCATTGGCGTTCATCATAATCTTTTGTATGTCGTATTTTCCCCAAGCATTAAATACATAATTCTTCACAACTAGAAACGCCACACATTTACCAATGAAATAACTATATAATAAGTTAGTCAATCTACCACTTAGCTCCTACACATATGATCTAGATATCACAACTTCGCATTCACTAGAAGCTGGCGTAGTAAGAATAAGAAAGTTACGTTGAGTTTTATTTCTATCAACATTAAGCACATCAGCAAATGAGCTCAAAGTGTTACCATTAGTTTTTTCCATAGAATCATCCACTTGCGTACCTTTGTTAGCATCATTCGAAGTACCACCAACATCATCATCATTTGAAGCTTCATTAGAAGGGTTTAATGGTTTCCCCATCATTTCCCACTAATACGAGCTTTCCTTCAAGCATTTGACTCTCTAAATCACAAATCTTTACAGCTAACAAAGTATGAGAAGGACTACCAAAAGCCGCTAACAAGATAGGGAACGGTCCCAATCTATCACCTTTTCCTCCCTTTGAATCAATCAAATTAGCACAAGAATTTGAGACGTTAGTCTCCTTCATCTTGTCCTTTGTTAGTCCACCCCCATATCCCTTCGGAGTCCAAGAACCCACTTTTCATGTTCAACCAAGAGAACCCTCATTACCAAAGAAGTATAAACCAATAAGCTCAACCAGAAACCCTAAATCACTACGAACTAGAATCAGACCAATAAAAAAAACTTTGGCCATTTATGATGGATACCCTAGC
Source organism: Tanacetum coccineum (assembly GCA_026074375.1). Lineage (NCBI taxonomy): Eukaryota > Viridiplantae > Streptophyta > Magnoliopsida > Asterales > Asteraceae > Tanacetum > Tanacetum coccineum. The sequence continues at coordinate 87,927 of BQNB010003067.1, forward strand.
ATGAGAGCTAAGACCTGGACATGCAATTGCTAGTACCGGTGTCACAACAATCTTAGGTTAACTAAATGATCAATAGATAAATCTAATTCAACTTGAATTTGTCTTAAGTGGATATGTTCGATTTACTAAATTTATAAGCCTCTCATTGATTTACTTTCCTAGATATGGTCAAGCCTTGATGTCAAACAAATGATTAATTACACATATTATTGGTAATAAGCTTTAAAGCAATATATCATAGATTCAACATCAATGATGAAATAAACAGTAAAAGTCAGTTACTTGCATAGATCAAAGTGTCACGAGTTGGTAATTTATCATAATCTAGGTTTCATGCATCCTAAGTAGTTAATAACAATGTTAGCCTAGCATGTTAGTGATGGTCACACAAATTAACATGGTGAAAATAATAGTAAAACACATGATAGATTAAACAAAAGATTGAACTAATAACAAGTATTATAGGATGGTAACATGATGTTTACACTTGATAAAAGGATAATGCAATGCAAGAAAAACCATAACCAAAGTTGAAAGTTTCGTCTCTTAAACCCAACTCCTGAGTTACATGCAAATAATGAGAACCTTGTGTTTTTATATATAGTTTTTAGGGGTCCAATGACGTCAGTGGTACCTAGACAACGTCTGAGGTCGATTAGGGTTTCATGTCGGTCCAACAACTAGTGGCATGACGACACCTGATGGCTTCTTGGATGGTGTAACAATCATCCGAGAAACTTCTAGATCTTTTTGTGATGGTGTCTTGCTTATGCTTCCTAGGTGAGACAATGTCTTGAAATTCATGTGATTGTGTCTCGTCTTGAGTTTCAAATATGAATGCTCTCTAGAATGATCGTCTCACTTCCCATACGGAGTTTGAAGGGCGACTCGTTGCATTATGTCATCTTATACAATCCGAGATGATGTTTGGCATCGTCAAAAGTGGTGTTTCTTTATTTATTCTACTTATAGTAGTTTCCAAGCATAAGTTCACAATTTGGTCCACGATCATCAACTACTTGAACTTATGAAGAATTAGGCAAATAAACAAGGAATAACAAGTAACAAGTCATATTAAATCATTAATAAAATGCTCCAAAAACTAGTGCAATTAAGGCGTCATCATACCCTCATACTCAATCATTTTTATTCGCAGCTTCTTATTCTATCTAGATACTTCATACTTTATACTTAACAAATTCTTATTCTATTTTTGTACAAAATTGTTAATACAAATAATGTCTAAAAACGTTATTTATATTTTTCGACCTCTCTACGTTTTGAAGATGACAAAATGTAAAAACATTTACGATAATAATAAACGTTTACATGTTATTAATCGTAAACTTCCAATTCTACGCAAATCACTTAATGTATGTACAAACAAATCATTAAACATGATTAGTGATCAAGAAAATATTTTTTCTTAACCATTACATTTCTACAAAAGTATTTTTACAAAAATAAAAATATACAAAATATTTTCATTAATAAAAGAAATGTTTTATTTAAATATAAAAATTCAAATATAGTTTTCCCCTCAAATTGGAAGCTTCTACACCAGATTTAACATTTCCCACTAAAAGACAAAAATAGGAGCATCAGTCTAATGGCGGCCCCCTGATAGGATGGGCGGCCCCAAATATATTTGGGACCTCCGAGACCGCCGCCAGGAGACGTTAGGATTCCTTGTCTATAAATACTGCATTATTCTCAGCAGAAAAACACACCTCTTTGCATGAATTTTTCAGTTATCTTTCTCTCTCTAAAAACCTTCTTTCTCTCACTAAATCTTTTGATCACTAACATTGTCTAATCTTATTTTAAGTGATCAAATCTCATCTTCTTCATTCTTCCATCAAGTGCAAGAGAAGAATACTCATATTCGCCAAGAAACAAATTGTTATAGATTAGTGATTTCTCCTCTCTTCTTCTAAGATCCAAATCTTTATTTTGATTATCTTGTATGATTGTGAAAATCGGATAGTGTATAAATCCGATAGTGTAGATCTTGTGATTGGATAGTGTTTGTGAAGTGGTAGATTGGTTCTAGCTAAGATTAGGACTCGACATTTAGCTTAGTATTGGAAAATAACGTAAGAGACGTGTAAACGGTTTTCTCCGCCTAAAGGGAGCTTGTTGACATAGTAAAATCTTGAGTCGGATACACATGGAATGGAGTAGGGCGAAGTGGAGCTTCATAGCGGAACCACTATAAATCTTGGTGTCTTGGTTTAATCGTTCTTTACCTTATCTCTTTATAATGTTTGTGTTTCTCATTTATTGTTTGTATCGTTATTACAAGTAGATAGTTATCTTGATTAGTTCATATTGTTGATTGATTGAACATATACTCGAATCTAACAATTTTAGAAGTAAAAATTTAAAACACCAATTAATCGGTAAACTATTTAACCCTCCCCCTCTAGTTTCCACAATTGGTATCATAAGCCGAGGTCACTCAAGATTTTTAAAATATACTGTATTTTGAAGCTTGGATCGATCTATGGATTCCGACAAATTTCTAAAAGGGCAATCTATGCAAAGACCACCACTTTTCGAAAACGATAGTTTTATTTATTGGAAAAATAGATTCGAAACATATGTAAAATCAAAAGATCTTGATCTTTGGCATGTTATTACTAACGGTGATTTTTGTTGATCCCAACTTAAGATCGATTCCTTATCTTGTAAAGGTTAAGTTACTTTGCATAAATCCAAAACAACTATGGTAGAAACTTTATGAATACTAAAGAGTATGCGGAATCTACTCTTTATTACTTTAGAAGAATATTAATGAAACAGTAAACTCTATGAACAATATATGAACAATGATATTATTGAAAAGCTCCAATATTAATATTATCAATAATACGAGTACTCTGTGTAGTACTAGGGTTTACAACCTTGAAGCTACATATCAAAATGTATGAATGTGTGTGAATTTGGTACATTCAACTCTATACCTTAGGACCTCCTTTTATACACCAAGGAGTCCTAACATGCTTACAACATTTTCCTAAGTTATCATGATCTTCTAAACAAATAACTTATACGTATCTTTTACAAAAATATCTCATACTTATCCCGTAAGTAATCTTGATAAGCAATCTTCATCTTTATCCTTTTGACAGTAGAAACTCTTCTAGCAGTTGTAATCTTTTAGTAGTTGTAAGCAGCAGTATTAACTTTTATTCCAGCAGCACTAACTGTGTACAAGCAGTAGTAACTACTTAGAATATTTTCTTCATTCTTCATCAGCAGTACTAAGTTACACTAGCAGTACTAACTTTATGCTAACAGTTGTAACTTTACTCAAGCAGTACTAATCATACACTAGCAATACTAAGTTACACTAACAGAAGTAACTTGTATACTTGCAGTATTAACTACTTAGTAGTATTTCTTCTAAGTCTCTAAGCAGTCTTAACTTCCATTAGCAGTAGTAACTCTAACCTTAGTAGCAGTTACTTCCAAACAACATCAAGAAGCTTTTAATCCCAACAATCCTCCCCTAAACTTGATATTCTTCTTCTGAATCTCAAGTTTCTTCATTAAAAGTCTTTACCATCACCAGGAGGATGCATTCAAACACTTCCAAGATTCTTGCACTATTTTGTCACGAGTTTAAGAAGTTGATAGCACATCTCATTCCAATTATCAGTTTGAAGCTTCTTGTTGAGCATTTTTGTGATTGTTGCAGGTGTGAGTGGATACTTTTTCTCTACCAGCATAAAGATATGCAGATTCTGAAATCGCACAAAATGTACTCCATTAGAAGAAAATAGCTTCCAAACTGTCACATTGTATCCTTGTAGATTTCTCCATACTTCACTTTCTACATCAGGTTTAAACATCACCTTCCGATCACCCCATAACACTCTTTCATATGCCTCCTCTGGCCTTGTATTCCCATGTTTAGCTTTAACCAACTTGCAAAGTGTTTCCAGGTCTTCTCTGTCAATGTTCTAAAGCATCCTAATCATTGATGAGTACCTCCTTGAACTTCCATCAGCTTTGATGATTTGAAAGTATCCCATCTTTCCTTCTTTGATGATTTTCTAGTCAATAATGATTGGGGACATAGTGGCTAGTAGTATATCATTAATTGCTACCTCATCATCAGGAACTATCTCTATATGCTTTTTCAATTCTGCTTCATCATCCACTTCAGCTTCTACATTCTTATCTATCTTTTGCTTCTTTGAATTATCAGACTTAAGTTCTTCTCTTGTTCTCTTCTTACTTCCTTCTGCCTGGATTTTACTTCCTTCTACAACCTCTGAATCCATAGGAACAAATGAATCTACCCACTTCATAGTATTGTCAAATAACATCTGAATTTCTTCAAAACTTTTGTTCTTCAACTGACTATGCTTGTAATTAGCCATATTCTTCAAATAATTACACATATGATTCCTCTTTTGGGCTTTGGTTGGTGGTTTTCTTCTGATCTCTTTAGCTCTAAGCTTTGCAAAGTGCTTCTTCCTTTTGTCCATGAGCTCTAGAAATAGTTTTGATCTTTCTTTAATGGTCAACTCTCCCTGTTCTTCTTCTTGTAGTCTCTGAGCTAACTCATAATCTGCCTCCATCATAGCTTAAGTATTATCCGATGAAATTAAGTTATCCTCTTCTTCTTTTTGTCTTACCAGCCTTTCCTCTTCTTCTAATTCAGCTTGCAATTCTTTTTGAAGTCTTTGAGCAATTTCTTCATCCACCAAAATTTGATCTTTCCTTTTCAAAGGTTTTTCAGGTTTTATAATCTTTGCCTTGCCTTTGTAGTTAACTTGTGGAAGTTGTGATTTTTGTAAAGATGATGTTGTTGTTCTAAATTCACTTGGCTCTTGAACTACAACTCCTCTAGCCTTGGGTCTTGTAACAGCATTTGTAGTTGTTGTAGCAACAGTTGTAACAGCCTTAGGTTTAGCTGCTTTGATCTCTATTAAGGTCTGAGCCAGATTCAACTCATTAATAGTTGTTGTTGTAGCACTGGCAATAGTAACTTCAGCAGTATTAACTACCTTTTCAACTTTAACTTCCTGCTTATTAAAAACTCCTGTATCAAACACTAAATTATCATCAATCCTCACTTGAGCCTCATCAACCAAAGTAACCTCTGCATTAGCATTAAGATCAGCAATTTTCCTCCCATGTTTGGATGTATATTCCTCAGCACCCAAACCTTCATCATCAGAGGATTCTATTCTTGCATTTCTACCAACTTTCCTTAACCTTTTAAGCCCTGGAGTTCTTGACTTATTCCTTTTTTCTAGCTTCTTGACCCTCTCCTTTAATTTAGCAATCTCTGCAGCTTGGGAGGTCTTAATGTTCTCCAAGTCAAGAACTCTTTGTGACAAGTTGGTACAAAGTTCCATCAATTCATTTAGTTTCAATCTATCCTCACCACTGAGTAGTGGATCATTGGAATGTATAGGTACATGCTCCTCTTTGGCAGCCTCATCAGTGATAGGCTCTATAGAACCACTAGGTTGAGGAACCTTAGTGTCTTTCCTCTGTTTCCTCCTTGTTTGTTTCTTCTGAGGCTGTGATGTAGATGGTTGAATAATTGTGAGTGTGTGTTGAGGATCAGTTGGTGTTTCTGAACCCTCACCTAATTCTTCAGGAGCTTGAACCATCATAGTTTGAAATAAAGGGGTAACTCTCCCAGAAAAACATTTCCTTCTCTCTTAATATTAGCAAAGACCTTCTTAGTATGAGAAGGTGTAACATAAATTTCTTTATGTTTGGTCATTCCTTCAACTTGTTTATCCAGGAACACTTGCACAAACCTTGGATACATTAGAAATTTAACCCCACCCTCTAAGTTCTTCACCATGTTATCAAAAATGTCATGGAAAAGTTAAATTTTTGGTTTGTGGCAAGACAGATGATAGTTGAGGCCATAGTGCTTCTAAATTCATTCCAAGCAGTAGTCTTAGCACTAAGTCATTGCAGAATTGTATGGATAATAAATTTCCATTGAGGTAAAAAGAAAGCTTTATAGAATTTAAGCTTTTGTGTAAGATTTTCATACCTCATTCTTTCCAGTTCTACAAAAATGGTAGCATTGGGCAGACATTCAGTACCTTCAGCATCTTTTAATTGAAGAGCTCTTCTCACACTCGTCTCAGTGATGATCACCTTCTTCCCATCTACTAGGGCTTGTATCTGCACTTCCCCATTGACAGTTTTTGCCTTAGCAGTAGCCCAGAACTGCTTAATGCATGAAGTATAGATGGTAGGATTCACCGTTAATGCATATTTGATAGAACTTGCATTCAAAAAAATCAATAATTCCCTCAAACCCATCACTTTCTTTGGGTTTCTCTAAAAACGCAACCAAATTGTGAGTTTCAGCAGGTTCGACATTGTGTTGGGTTTTGATGATGAATGATAAAATTGAGTTAGGGTTTATGAATAGAGAGTATATCAAAGTGTAAAATCGATTGAATGAGTGATTGAAACCCTTAATTGAAGTATTTATGAAATCACCCTCAACAACATTAACTTAAAGCATTACTACCTTATGTATACATTTGCCTTATACATACATTACATTTGCCTTTACATAAAATGCTTACATAAATACTAAAATTGTCACAACAATATGTCTACATCCCACATGTCCATTTCTTCAGACTCATACGATGAGAGCATTGACTCGTCTGTCTCGTACATCCTGTTGGACTAAGAGACTGCGGATATTGCCTCACAATTGCCCTCACATCACCACCACGGTAACTTGACTACAGCTCTAGCTTTTAATGCTGAGACCAAGCCATTTGAGGCTCCACCATTACCCGACTACGCATTGGCCTCGGATGCCGATACTGAGCCACTTGAGGCACCAGCCTCACCGGGATTGGACACTGAGTTCGAGACATCTGAGCATGACCCATAGGAGTTAGAGGCAGACCCCTCAGAGGAGGATCCGTCTGAGGAGGATCTAATGAAGGATAATAAGCCACTTACTAACTGCCAGGCATTAGGCTACAAACCCCTCACTACAACAAGCAATAAATTAGCTCCTATCATCCAGCCTCGAAAGTAAGTTCCCCCACTTTGCTGCCCCATGACAGTTTTGCAGCAAAACCCCTATAGACCACTCATGATGCTTACACCGAGGAAGATAGTGCGGTCACCATTTTCTCTTTTACCATCCATCGAGGCAGCTATCACCGAGGAGATAGCTGCATCGCCTCGTAAGAGGGGCATGTCACCATCACCAGCACCATCACTATCACCATCATCACCACCACCACCACCATCATCACCACCACCATCACCATCATCAACATCACCACCATCATTACTATCATCAGTACCACCATTACCATCATTTGTTATGTTACCACCTCGCAAGAGGTTTAGGATGACATCACCACACCCAAAGGCTATTGCTGAGGCTATCATCTCTGCTAGACTTCACAGGAAGTCAGAGGTATGCCGTATTTCTTGGACATGGCTTCAGCATAGGATCTACACTTGGAGAGATCAGGATGGTGCACCCAACACGTTTGAGTTGGGAGAAGAGCTTTTGCAAGCATCTTTAACATATTACCGGTTATGGGTGAGCCCATCCAGCATATCCATACCATTATTTACTATAATTTACCGATGGTAAAGACTGGTTTGTCATGGAGGATCATATCTAACTAGATCAAGAAACATCTTCTTGAGGAGCATCCATTAGAGATAGTTGAGTCTATGGAGGCTTGACTAAGAGGTACTTAGATACTTAGTGCTAGAGCTGAGATTGCCTAAGCAGAGGGTTGAGAACCCTGCAGACCCACCTTAAGGGGATATAGCAGAGAGAGGATTACGGATTTAGAGATCTGCATGGAGGATACTAAGACCCGCTTACAGGCGAGCGAGGCCAAATAGATTGGGTTATCGACACGTATGAGAGCTCTAGAGGATCATTTCAGACCATCTGGCGAGAGACGGTAGATTAGTATCATTGTAGCTATTATTATTGTATCCTACTAAGTTGAGTAGAACTTTATACCTTCTCTTTCCTTTTATCCCGTCTAGTAGTAATTAATAATGACGCTTGTAAAACGTCTTTTATTTCTTTCTTTGTAAAACGATGTATCAAGTATTAATTCTATTATGTTGGTTTATGATTTATGCATTCTATGATGTTTTGGTTATACTTTGCCATGGTTCTTATCACGTGTGGGTGTCATGAGACTATATCTTATTTTGTACGAAATCTTTAATTGTGGTATTGTTATCTCTTGTGTTTAGAAGAATAAAGAACAATATAAAGGCAATGGGTTCTCTCATTTCTTCGTCTAGCAAAAATGAACAACTGATTACCCAGTGTGTGGCTAATGCAATGACAGCCTATAAGGCTAAAAACCGAAATAGTGGAAACACGGGGTTAAAAAACAATGAGAATGAGTGACAATGTTGGAGGTGTTTGATTTCATAAACGACCATAATAAAAAAATATTACCACCGCCGTCTAAGAAGGCGGAAACACGAGGTGTAATATGGACAAGACCATCATAACCATTGATATGAGAGATTGAGAGAATTCCACAAAATGAAGTAGATAAACATAAACTTGTCATGTGATGGGGACTACGACACCGACATATCAACAAGTGGAGACTTGTAATCATGATATCAAAACCAATGAACGGACAGAACATAGCCACATAGTCATATAAGCCTATAAACAACCCAGAAAAGTATATAAAGTGTAATAGGGTCACATAAACAAAACTGTAGAAAGTGCAAAATACAAGGGGATAAGTAACCCCCCACGAGGTTTATGTACCTAAAATAAGTCTATATCTAGGTCCTGAAATCTAAGCAATGCAAGAAGAGGCTCTGCTTATTCTAAACTACTTCACTTCTACCGATTTACACACTTTTTTTCTACTAACGTACTCTACTCCTCCTTAGGCAAAACGGTAAATTTGCTTACCAAAAAATGAATACATCAAAAAATGTCCAACAAAAGGTTTGGTGAGCTGCGTTAGGTATAAAGTAATAAACCTGTTTGCCTGTCCATAATAGTTAAAGTAGGACAAAAGCAGAGCACGAAAGATAATGCATATAAGGCATTTAGTACTATCATACAATAACAAATCACATAATAGAACTCAATAGCGTTGGGTGCATCTTCCCAAAGGTTTATAATACCTACTGGGTTATCCTATACTACCTAGATATATGGGTTTTCGTCTTACCCAAGATAAGTTACTACTTAACTTACTTCTACTATTCCCATAATTTAGTACACAATCCACATATATGAAATATAAACACACATGTTTGTGGACTAAGTAATAAAAAAATTGTGAAACGTACCAAAAGACAACAAAACATTTAAAATATCAGTTGAGTATCATTTTTCCCTTAGGAAAACATAAGTAAAAAGGGGCTACGGGGACTCACCTCAAGTAAAGCGATGAATCAGAATAAATCAACAAGTGAAGGATGAGCTCGAATGTCCTAAACGCGACCTAGTTAGAATATAGTGCGCTTTAAGTGCGATTCAACGATAGCGAAAAGAATGCATATGGATCGATTTTAATAAAGATTCTCATCACCCGAGAACATGTTTGCATTTAAGTATGTAAGTAAAATGGGATGGGCGATCTCGTAAAAGTTACAATAGTTTTTTATTAAGTTTTTCATTTCATCAACGCTAAAAAAAAAAATAACTAAAACAAAAGATAATATTTTATTCGATCTCTTAAAAAATCTATTTCAACGCACATTATATCAATCCGTTTTTCCTAAAATAAATTTAACGCATTAGATTTATAACTCGGCTAAAATGGCTCTAAGTAAACCTTCACAAAAGTTTAGAAGTTACCAAAACTTATTTTCGTCAATATATTCATTAACTGATTATATTTTAAATAAGGTCATATCAAACTGTCTAATAAAAAATAATAATTCCTAAATAATCCTAATCGGTCGCTTACTTAATTAATATTTTTTTTTTAAAAAATTCCTGATGCACATAAGAAAAATATATAAGTGATACAAAAAACAATATTGTTAAGGATTTAATAGCTCATTCGGAACCCGAAAACCGCCCCAAAAACCTCTTATTTAAGTTCAATACCATCTTACATTTTTTTACGCAAACGTTTATTAAATTTCCATAATTTTTAGTCTGACTTTAGAAGGAATAACTCCTTCGTTATAAGATTCACCAGAATGGTCAAAGTGAACATTTCAAGGAAAAATATGTTCTATTAATTTTCTTTTATAAGTTTTTAACATATTACACAACAAAACATTAAAAATACCACAAACCACCCGACTTTAAGCGGTTCCGAAATAGGTCAAAACACAAAAATGTACTGGGACATAATGGTGTTTAAAAAAAACGTTTGGCCTGGAAAAGTCACCTATCACTATGTTTTATTTTGACTTCATTTGGATTCATTTGGCTCAAAACTTTCACCTCGTTTTAAAAGTCAGATTTAAATTAGGTTTTAATACCACATACCAGCGTCGTATTTTAAGTAAGTGTGGTGATGGTGATGCCATCATATTTAAAAAAGTTTGGACTTCTCAAAAAAAATTGTTCGTTATACCTAATAACATTTTCGAACAGCAAGTATTTTATACCAAAACTACGCCATATATTTAGCCGCAAACATCACACAAACCTTCATTTCTAGCCTAAATCCGTTCCATCGATTGATACCAATACTCAAACAACTCCAAAACTACCTATCCCTTCCACCGATTATTACAAAAACACAAAAGGAACTCCCCCCCCCTTACTTTTTTAATTACATTTATAATCAAGTTCTTAACCTAAAAGTACAATAATATCAGGAATAAGTTTAAAATCGTAAATAAGTTGTACAACCCTTTTATTTTTGCTTTCTTTGTAAAAATCTTTTACGCAACATGGGTGATGATGTTTTGAAAGACATAGGATGTGTGCAAATGACAATATATGAAATATGTATGAAAGAACCGATGAGAGTTTTTCTTACAAGAAACAAGAAGACAGGATTAGATATTAACTCGAAAACAATCCTGTATAACCTGAATATAACCACAAACGAACCACTAGTATCAAGGTAACCCAATATTTGAGATCAAGAAAAACAAACACCAAGTGTTGGTGTTTGTGTGTGTGTCGTCGAACCTCAAAAAAGAAGAGAAAAGGGAGAGAAATTTTGCTTGTGTGTGTTTTAGTGTGTGTAAGAAATAGATGAATGAATGAATGTTTGCTTACACATTCAATGTATACACACATGGATAACAGAAGAATCTAAAGGAAAAAAGATGAGAATGGGGGGGTTTAAGTTTATAGTTAGACATAAATGGAGAGAAAAATGGAGTTGATGCTTTAGGTACTAAAGGAGAAAACTCATAAAAAAATTATAATAATGAGTAGTGTTTGTTGTTTGGGGTTTTGGGGTGCGCGCGTGACGAAACCACTAACGCAAGAGAAGGAGGAACCAAAAAATTTTTTGTTTGCAAAAAATATAACATTATGGGTAAGCAAAAAAGTATCTAGATATATAAAAAAAAATAACACAAAAAAAAAACCGCATATCCCTTAAGACAGCCGTATGTAATGAATCTAGTACAAATCTGCCTGATTTAACCTTATCTTGTTAAAAAATTGAAAACACTGACAAATAAGCAATAGACTATAATAAAAAGCCGAACCTATTTTCCCCCACGTCCTTGTATTTTAGTTGTTTAAAAATCCAAATAAAAACCCGCCCCTGCCACCCCTCACCTCCCCCCCCTTAAACCATCCCGCCACCCCAATCCTTAAAAACCCCAAAACGAAACACCCCCCCCCCACCAAAACTCAACTCTACACTATCAACCACCACCCACCACCCTCCCCCCCACCTCCCCCCACCCTCACCCACCCAGCTAATACCAACCCACAAACCCCCCCCCCCCCCACACTCCTCTCACTCCTTTCCCTCCCTCACCCCCCCCCTCCCCCCCTCCTCAACCAACACACTCTATTAAAAAACTTAACCGCCTCCCCAAACAACAACTAAACAGCAACAAAATTACACGAAAACAACAAAACGCCCACCACCCGGTCCACCACCACCTTAACACCCACTCGATACACCGCCACTAGAAAACACAATCACAATGACAAATCAAGCTCCCCATCACGCGGAGCCAAAACAACGATTTAAGACCACCCCACCCCACCCCCACCCCACCCAGAGCACCACCCCCCCACATTTACACTTCGCTTACGTTATTTTCCTGACACAAAGCTAAATGTCGAGTCCTAATCTTAGCTAGAAAACCAGAATTCTAAAAATCATAAGCAAATACACAAGCAACTACTCAAGCACACGATACGAATCTACAATATTCGGATTTACCCACACACGAACACGTAACACACAAGATAATTAAAATAGAGTTTTTGAATCTTAAGAAGCAAGATGAGAAATCACTAATCTAAACAAAACAACTTCGTTTCCTTTGGGCGAATAACGATTGTTCCTTCTTTCTCCTTGCACTTAATAATAGAATGAAAGGAAGAAGTAGAAGATAAGATTTGATTCACAATTGAAAACAAAGACAAGATTAAACAAAAGTTAGTGATCAAGAGATTTTAGTGAGAGAAAGAAGATTTTTAAAGAGAGAAGGATGACAAAAAAAATTTCATGCATAAAGGTTGTGTTTTTCTGCTAAAATAGTGCAAAGTATTTATAATAATAGCCCCAAGGAAAATCCAAGGTCATCTGGTTTATCTGGGTGGTGGCGTCCGCGCTCCCAAGCCGTCCCGGCAGTCTTAAGATATATTTGGGGGGGACCCCCTTGGGGACGCGCCCCCCCGCCAAGGCCACTTAGGCTTAGGGTCCACCTTAGGAATTAAACTGCTAACCCCTAAACTGATTTTTGTCTTTTTGTGGGAAAGGTTGATTCTGGTATGTTGTATTATATGTTTTGGTGTTTGGTTGGGGGGGATCTCTGAATTTAAAATTTTTATGTTATATAATAAAACATTTATTTTTTTATTTAATAAAACTAAACTAATGTGTAATTTTATAAAAAATAGTTTGTAAAAATATGATGCATTAAGAAGGAAAAATAATTTTTCTTGATCGACTGAATCATGTATTAAATGATTTTGGTTTTAAAAAAACCAAAGAACATACCATAAGTAAGTGGTATATAAAGAAATAAAAACATAAAAGTTTAACGATTATAACAAATAAAAAAAAAAAAAAAAAAAAAAAAATAAAAAAAAAAAAAAACGTTTAATTTATATTTACTACTTGGTGGATGTTTTTTTTTACATTTTTTACATCTCAAAACAAAAAAACGTAGAGGAGTCAAAAAAAATATAATATAACTTTTTTTTAAGAGTTAGAAGATTAAGGGCATTATTTTTGTATTAACAAATCTTATCGCCCTTTTGATGATGACAAAATATAAACTCATTTGATAAAAATAAAATTTTTAAGTTATTAATAAGTTTTAATCAATTTCTCCCCCTTTTTGTCGAATCTAAAAAGGTTAATCGTCGAGATGTAGAGAGAAAGAATTCGATGATGCCAAGACTCCCCCTTGATGTATACTCTCCCTTGTTTGGGGTACCAAGTGATCGATCTTATGGGATTTTGCTACAAAACCGAGTTAAAAATACAAGTGCAAGAAAACATTTCTAACGAGTAGAAAGATTACGACAAATATATGCATGGATAATAATGGAGATAAAAAGAAGATATCGATTTAAAATATAATGCATTCATATCACCCATAATAATAATAGAAATTTATTCATAGATAGCAAATGCATACAATAGGGCATAAATTTGCTAATAATACCAAGAAATGATGAAACAAATTCATACTTAAATAGTATGAATACTATAAGAGAAATTAACTAAGCATGTCATAGAAAGACTTTTAATCCTAAAGCTAGACTAGTTGATTCATGATTTCTAGGAGATGCATTAGCTAAGGATGGGTGGTCTTTAATGTAGAGGTGACAAAGGAGATGTTGGTGAGGCATTGTTTGGTGGAGCATGACTTTGAGTGAGAAGGGGCTCAAGTTGATGGATGTCATCTCTTAATTTTTGAAAGAGCGTGGTGTGCATATGCAACAATGAAAAAATCCAGAATGAAATGTGACTTGGTCATTTATGGCAGGGTGAATTATGGTAATTGATGGTGAAGGTGGTGACGGAAGGGTTTATGTAGACGCATTTGCTACATGTTGTAGTTCGGTTTAATGATGTTGGATAAGTGATAAAGTTGGTTTAGTTCGTTCACGATTTGCTCCCTAGTTTGATTTTATGATTGAGTGGTTTGAGATAAGGGATTAGCAATGTTGGGAGATTGTGGTGGCTAAATGATGGGAGAGATAGGAAGTGAATAGAGTAGAAGACTGGTGTGTCTCTAAGTTTCTATTATAGACTTTCAGTGTCTTTCTCTATAATTTTGAGAAGGGTGAGAAGAAGACATGATAAGTAAAGGAAGCTTGAAGGGAGAAAGGTAGGATGAATGTGGATGAGGAGGATGATGAGTGTATATAGGAAGGATTAGGAAAGGCATAAGGTTAGGAGATAGAGACTCCAAGAAATTTTTAGGTAAATAGAGAAGGTCCAGCAAGGTCTAGTGTAAGGGTGGTCAAAGATACAGAAAAAGAGAAAATAGTAAAAAGTTTTGTAAGCTGGAAGCGAACACATAAACAATAGGGGGTCCCAGATATATTGGGGGCCGCCACATGTATTTGGGGGCCGTTTTGTGGGGTTACGAAATTTTCCCAGATTTCTCTGTTTTTCTGTTTTATACAGAAATAAGAAGACTATAGAGAGTTGTGTTTCAACAACTCCTATTTCCCAAGAATCAACTAATTTAGCTCATTATATGATTAAGCTAGTCTAATGTAAGTTCTATTTAGGAAGCAATTATAGGCATGTGACTCATAAACAAATAAGCATGCATACTATTATAAATGTAATAGATATCATAATAAATTGTTAAAACAACCTTAATAGGAAAACATTGAGATAAGCAAGTCGAGAAGAAATTGATTTAAGTTAAATTCATGAGTAAACTAGTCACTACTATAGTACTCAATTGTTTATGGTGAATCGTCGTCATTAACTCCATCAGGATGTTTCCAGGTTTTCATGGAAGGAGGATAAGTTATGTATTTTGACCTTTTGAGTTTGGGCTTGGTTAGGATGAGATGATTATAAAGACGAGTTAGCAACATGCCATATGTCATGGGAGAGTTTGGTTGATTTTTAATGCCCACAATTCATTTGACTATGAAGTAGGTTAAATTGTAAGGTATGCTCCTCATTATGTTATAGATCATGTGACGTGACGATGCGGGAAGAAAGTTAGAATCGTTTCTAATTCCAAAAGCATTATCTTGAATGATTTCATTCCAAGATCTCATGTCATGGCGGAGTTCATTCTTATGAATTTTGTTTGGGATTTTGGTTTTTCCAAGTATTGTGATGGATTGTATGATTTCATTTGGTGTTGGAATGTTTGTTTGGTAAGGGTTGTTTATTTCTCGATTAGTTCTCAGAGATTCAAGAGAAGAATCTTCTGAGTAGGTGCAATCTCCTTCACATGAGGTGAAGAGAATGTAAGAAAGAGACTCATGTGACAGAAGAAAGGATATTTTTAATGCCCAGAATTTTAAGGAAATTGTTTGGTCAGAGTTTCTTATGAGTTCTGCTGAGGCATAAAATTCTAACAAAAACCTAGGACATATTTCTTCGTAGACCTCAAACAGATCTTGGAATTTGATTGCTTGAAGCATTAGAAGAATGTCATCATGACGAATGTGTCTGTAGTTGGCTGTACGCCCT
Organism: Tanacetum coccineum; assembly: GCA_026074375.1. Classification (NCBI taxonomy): domain Eukaryota; kingdom Viridiplantae; phylum Streptophyta; class Magnoliopsida; order Asterales; family Asteraceae; genus Tanacetum; species Tanacetum coccineum. Next base: position 103,745 of record BQNB010003067.1, read on the forward strand.
TCATGGATAGTTCTAGACTCTAGATCATGAATTATAGGATATAGGTGATTGGGAAGGTATGGTTCATTTGAGATTTGTGAGATGTAGATTTTGCTATAATCAAGTTCTTCCTGAGACATTCTTTTTCACCTAATATCAACAAGAATGTTTTAGTATGTGTCATTCTTAATTTTCAATTCCCTTTAGACAAATTCCTAGTGTGTGCCTATATGCAACAAATGTGGAGTAACGGTTAACTTGACTCTAAAATAAAACCTATGAGTTAACCCAAACGCTCCTTAATTTAATTTTGCTCATCCAAACATGACGAAAGATACATATGAATTATGTATTTTGATTTTTTTTCATGAGATCATGATGCATGTATGCAAAAATGTTTTTAGGATGTATTAACAATGCATAAAAATATTTTTATGGTGTTCCTAACATGAGTTATTTTAAAATAAAATTAGGGTTTTGTGCAAAAATGATTTTTGACAAACACACAATAATTATGCAAATCTTATGTCTACGAGAAGTATATTAGTTATAGAGATATGTCCATAGGGTTTTTGATGTGTTTAGTTCGATATGTCCATAGGGTTTTTGTGCAAAAGTGGTGACGGATTTTGATGTGTTTAGTTCGAGAGTGTTGCATAGGGTTTTTGCTAAGGTCAATCGCGCCTTTATTGTCGCACATGATCGGGACGTCATCGAGTCGAATGTCGTAGTCTATAAGAGCTTGTTTCATCCATAGTGCTTATTGACATGCATTTTCAACGCTTACGTATTCGGCTTCTGTAGTGGATATAACAAGAGCGGTTTGTTTCTTCGAGAACCAAGATGTTAAACAACATCCCATGAATGTACAAATATTGTTAGTGCTCTTTCTGTCCACATAATCTCCCACATGATCAGAGTCGACATATACTATGGTTTCTATGCCAGTCCCCTTAGGATACCATAATCCTAAGTGCGTAGTTCCTTCAATGTATCAGAAGATACGCTTAACCGCTTCAAGATGAGAGGTTTTAGGATCCTCTTGGAAGTGTGCACAAAGGCAGATACTAAACATGATATCGGGCCTATTTGCCGTTAGGTAGAGTAAACTACCTATCATGCCTCGATACTTGGTACTATCTACCGACTCATACTCTTCGTCTTTCATGAATTTAATATCCGAGGACATAGGGGTTTTCATTGATTTAGAATCTTCTAAGCCAAATTTCTTAAGTATTTCTTTAATATATTTAGATTGATTAAAGAAGATGCCGTCTTCCATTTGTTTTATTTGTAATCCAAGGAAAAAGTTAAGTTCACCCATCATGCTCATCTCGAACTGATCATGCATGATTTTGGCAAATTCATCACACATGTCTTGATAAGTCAAACCGAATATAATGTCATTGACATATATTTAAACGATGATGAGATTTGAACTTTTCTTCTTAGTAAAAAGTGTGTTATCTACCATTCTCATTTTGTACTCATGTTTAATAAGAAAAGCTTTTAATCTATCATACCAAGCTTTGGGTACTTGTTTAAGACCATATAAAGCTTTCTTTGGTTTATAAACATGATTCGATTTTTCAAAATCAATAAATCTTAGAGATTGTGCTACGTATACCTCCTCGTTGATGAAACCGTTCAGGAATGCACTTTTTACATCCATTTGGAATAGCTTAAAATCTAAAGCATAAGCATAAGCTAATAGTATTCTAATAGACTCTAATCTAGCAACTGGGGCATAAGTTTCATCATAATCGATGCCCTCTTGTTGATTATAGCCTTGGGCGACTAACCTAGCCTTATTTCGAGAAACGACACCGTTATCGTCTAACTATTCTAAATACCCACGTAGTTTCCTATAATGTCCATATTCATAGGTTTGGGTACTACACTCCCAAACATCATTTGGCAACGAATTGTATTTAATTCTTCTTGTAATAGATCGATCATTCAACTTTCATGCTTGCTATTAAATGCTTCAATTCCATTTCCCTTAATGTTCTATAAACAAAATAAGTTACTTTGGTTTTGGGCTTGTGGCCTAAGAGTTCTTTGGTTAAGGTTTCCTATGACATTTTCTAATGGATGGTTCCTAGATTCCTTAATATTGACTACTTCATCAATTTCTAAAGTTTCATCCTCAATGTCATTTTCTAAGTTTTTCTTTTCGGTAACCTTAATTGCTTCTTCTTCATCTAAGTCATCATCCACCAAGGGTGATGTCTTAGAGGGTGGAGGAGTTTCATCGAATGTCACGTTAAGTGATTCTTTGATTTTCATGGTGTGTTTATTAAGGATGATGTAGGCTTTACTATTTTGGGAGTAACCTAAAAAGACACCTTCGTATGACTTTGGGTCAAACTTAGTGAGGTAGTCTTTGGTGTTTAAAATGAAGCACTTGCTTCTAAACACTCTAAAATAATCAAGAGTAGGTTTCCTACCTCTCAAGAGTTCATAAGGTGTTTTTCCTAAGATGGCTCTAATTAGGATTCGGTTGGGGATTATTGTTTGAATATCTATATGATACAAACCAAAACTTTTGTGGTAACGATTGTACAAAAACGATTCCAACATTGTTCTACTCATTTTCTTAGTGTTTTATTTTTTCTTTCTAACCGACGCCATTTTGATTGTGGAGTGCGTGGAGCCGAGAAGTTATGAGTAATACCGTTGGCATTACAAAACTCTCCAAATTTTACTTCATTATCAAATTCTCTACCGTGGTCCGTCCTAATTGACACTATTGAACATCCTAATTGATTTTGTATTTTCTTACTAAAGATTTTAAATTGCTCAAAAGCCTTAGTTTTATTCTTAAGAAATCTTGTCCAAGTATACATAGAGTAGTCATATTCTATGACTAAGGTGTAGAGGTTTCCTCCGTAGCTCCGTAAGGCGGATGGACCGAAGAGATCCATATGGAGTAGTTCTAAGCATCTAGTCATTGAGACTATATTCTAAGCTTTGTAACTAGCGTGAGCTTGTTTTCTAATTTTACAAGCATCACAAAAATTTGATCAAACTTAAGCTTAGGTAAGTTTCTAACTAATTCCTTAGATGCTAACGATTGAATGAGACGCATATTAACGTAACCTAACCTCCAATGCCACAATGTGGAGTTTTCATCAATCGTTGCAAGACAAATTTTGTCTTTCGGCTTATTTTCTAATTTCATCACGTATAAGCCTTTCTTCTTAATACCTCTACCTATAACCTTATCGTCCTTAGTGATTTCACTATCATGTTCAGAAAAAGTTACCCTACATTTTTATCACATATTTGTCCTACACTTAGCAAGTTAAATCTTAAGTTATCTACATGTTCTACATTATCTATATTGAGAGAGTCACTAGAAATCGTACCTTTGCCAATGATGTTACCGTGAAGATTACTACCAAAATGACGTTACCTCTATTGTATGCCTTGTAGGTTGAGAAAAGCTTTTGTTTCCTGACATGTGTTTAGAGCATCCCTATCTTTTATCTACTCATCGGGTTTCAAGTCAACTCCAAGGCCTATCTATTTATATAAGACAATAACTTAAACATTTGGTCCTCAATATCTCATGGGTCCAAAGTCGTTAGTTTTAGAAATCCCATGCATTAGATTAGGATGTGGAAATGGAGGACACATTCCCCATGACATGTAACTTTGAGGTTGGAAGTTGTTCCAAGTTACGGGAAAACCATGAGGTTGGTTTTGTCGACCAACATTCCTTTTTGGTTGCTGAGTTTTAGAACGAAGATAATGATTATTGTCTTTTTTAGGTGGTGGAGTTTTTGACCTAAAATTTGGTTTATAAAGTCTTTTAACGTTGGTTTATAAAATTGTTTAACCTCATTATCACTAGCAACGGGAATTTTAACATTGTTTCCCATTATATGTTTTGGTCTAGGACCCAAAATGAATTTTTGAAAGGAAATAGATTTTTTGGATTCTGGTGAACAGATAGGCGGTCCCTTAATTGCTTTGGGGGCCGTCTGTGCTTTATGGGGGCCGCCCTCAGTATTTAGGGGACCGCCATCAGAAGGTGTATCTTTTTGAAATTTCACAAATTTGATTTCCTTAGACTTACTAGTTGATGCTTCAAATGAGTTAAACCCTAAACCCAATTTATCTCCGAAGGGTTTTTGATTGCTTAACATTTCATTTAAGCAATATGTACTCTTTTCAAATTTACTTAGTTTAAGAGCTTCTTCTTTAAGTTTTCCGTTGTCAATTTTAAGTGACTGACAATTTGTACATTTAAGATCAACTCCCTTGTTTTTCTCGAGTGTAGACAATTTTAATTTTAATTGACTAAGCTCGTTTTCTAAACTATTTCTAATAGCTTTTAGTTGTTTATTCTTTATGATTATTTTGAAACTCATCTTGCAAAGTTTATCATATTCATTATCTAAAGTCGAATCGTCTATTGATGAATTTTCATCGCTAAAGTAAGAGGAATCAAAACATACCTCATTTGATGCTTGAGCCACGAGACACATTTCATCTTTAGCCTTTTCATCGTCTTCTTCACCGCTATCACTCCAAGAACTTTTGATGAATGCTCTCTGGTTCTTGTCCTTCGGTGGTTTTAGACATTCTCCAATAAGATGACTTGGGTCTCCGCATCTAAAACACTTCCTTTCACTTTTGCCGTTCTTGTCATCTTGGATTCTTTGAAAGGTCCTTTTGTCGTTCCTAGGTTATCTCACAAACCTAACTCTTCTCTTGAAGTCTCTAACTGTCATGTGCGGGTTAACTCTTCGTCTTCACTTCTCTCCGTAAGTCAAACACTCCTCATCACTAGATTCCTTCTTAGCCTTTAAAGCAAGATATTTTCTTTCTCCTTTTGCTTTGACTATTTCGGAATCTTTCTTGATGATTATCTCACGGACTTTTAGATTTCCAATGAGTTCATCAAGAGATAGTGATGTTAAGTCTTTCGACTCTTCAATTGCCGTAACCTTCGCTCTCCATTTGGGATGTAGATCCCTAAGAAACTTTCTAACATAGTTCTTGCTAGAGTAACCTTCATCAAGAGCTTTTAGACTAGTAATAATAGTATTAAATCTAGCAAAAGCACTATCTATATATTCGTCTTCAGAAATGACGAATTGTTCATATTGTTTTACCAATAGGTCGATCTTGTTATCTTTGACTTGGCTATTACCTTGATGGGTGATTAACAAAGTTTTTCAAATTTCTTTTGCCATATTACACATGAAAATTCTTTCATATTCTTTTCTTGGCAAAGCATTATAAATAACCATTTTGGCTTCGTTATTTTTCGCAAACCTCTTTTTAAGATCATCACTTTGTTTTTTAAAAGGGATAACCTCATCTAGTTTTGTTGGGCCCACTTCAATAGATCGAATTCCTTAAGCTTGTATAAGGATTAGTTATATTAGATAAATCTAACACAACTAGAGTAGAAACTTTGTTTGAATGTATTAAAGATTATGCGGAATCTAATCTTTAATATTAAGAAGAACTATCAATGAAACGGTAATTATATGAACATATAATTCAACAAACAAAAGCTCCAATATGATAATAATACGAATACTCTTATAGTATTAGGGTTACAAAGACCTTGAAGCTATGATAATTATATGAATGATTTGTTTTGGTATATCTTGGTGTGGTACTGGTATATAAATCTCTATGCCCTATGACCTCCTTTTATACACCAAGGAGTCCTAAACTGCTTACAATACTTTCCTAAGTAATCATAATCTTCTAAACAAATAACTTATACATATCTTTTACCAAAATATCTCATACAAATCACATAAGCAGTACTAACTTCTTCACTAGCAGCATTAACTCCTTAAGTAGCATTAACTTTGTACTAACAGTAGTAACTTTTGTACTAGCAGTAGTAACTACTTAGCAGTTTTCTTCTAAGTCTCTGAGCAGTCTTAACTTCCACTAGCAGTAGTAACTTCCTTTAGCAGTGGTAACTTTGTACTGGCAGTTGTAACTTCACCAGCAGTCTTAAACACTTAGAATAATTTTCATTGAAATTCTCCAGCAGCACTAACTTTGACTGAGCAGCATTAACATCAATAAAAGCAGCATTAACTCCAAACAGCATTAAGAAGCTTTTAATCCCAACAATCCTCCCCTAAACTTGATGTTTATCTCTAAAATCATCAAGTTTCTTCATTGAAAGCTTCATTAATCACCAGGAGGATGCTTCCAAATACTTCATTGATTCTTAAGCTGTTTTGTAAGAAGTTTAAGAAGCTGATATGCCATTTTACTAAAATAATCAACCTGAAGCTTCTTGTTTAGCATATCTGTAATTGTAGGTGGTGTAAGGGGATATCTCTTTTCTACCAGCATATAAATTATTTTAGATTGCAAACTCAAGCAATGTACTTCACATGAGTCAAATAGCTTCCAGCTCAAAACTTTGTACCTTTGTTGCATTTCTAGATTTCATCTTCTACATGTGGTTCAAACATTGTCTTCAAATCATTCCATAATACCAAATCCAAGTCTTCCACTGGTCTTGATGATCCATATCTAGCTTTTACGAACTTGTGCAAGTCTTCCAAATCTTCCCTGTCAAAACTTTTAATCATTTGACTAAAGATCCTGTACATTTGAGACTTTCCATCAGCTCTCATTATTTGATAATAGCTTTTCTTTTCTTCGTTGTGAATCTTCCAGCCAACAATCTTTGGAGATGGTATGTGCTTAATTACACATACCATTTTCCATTAAAAACGTACTTAAATGACCAAAAATACATTGTATTTGTATGTTTTGCATTTGTATTATGCAGGTAACGGATATCTAAGAAAAGGACAAAAATGAAGCCAAAACAACAAAACCGAACACGAGAACGAAAAGAGCGTGAAAGAAAAGTCAAATCAAAGCCAAAAGTCAAAAAGTCAAAGTCAACCCCGACAAAGTCAAAGTCAACCCCGCAAAAGTCAAAGTCAAAGACGGAGCCAAAATCAAAGAAAATGTTAATGGGCCAACCCGTACCCATCTAATGGGCCGGGACAGCCCATTAAGCTTTTGTATTACAAGTCTTAAAAGACTTATACCATTTATAAGGCCAAAGTCTTCATAAACCTCTTTTTATTATACCCGGCCCAACACAAGCCCATTTAACCCCTTATAACAAGCCTGTTATCCTGTTCCCTCTTATCCCTTAACTCTGTTAATCCTTAAAAGGACTAACAGTGCAAACCTTTATCAAACAAAAAGGACCAAAGATGCACACCTCAAGGACTATGATTGCAATATTAACATATAAACTCAGGGACCATTCTTGCCGTTTTCCCAAACACTTACCTTGCACCAAATCAAACTACTATACATCTTCCTCACTACTCGCCAAAATGAACAAACACTATTCCTTTTTCTTCTCCACTTTGTCGACCAACACCTCACACCTTATCCCACCACACAAACCAACAAATGACACCTTGGCAATCCTTAGCATTTCCATTCGTCCAAGGATTAAGAAAAGTAATCAAGGGTCAAGATCGTTGGGATTGGGCTCCAAGCAAAATTGATGGCCAAGATGAAGACTTGACTTATCTCACACAACAAACACACTCTTATTTTGTCTCACAAAAGAAACACAGGAAGGAAGCACAAGTGAAGACCCCCTAGAACCTTCTTAGCTTGTGTATAAATATAGGTCATTTGTAAGCCTTTGGGCACTGAGTTTTAACCTAGTTAGTAGTTTTCCAGCTTAAGTAGTGTAATTTTTAAATATTGTAACTTTCTTTTGAGAATTAATTAAATTTCAATTTTAGCTTAAAATATGTTGTTCTTAAATTTGTGTTAAAAAGTTGTTAAAAGTATTTTATAAGCTCTTATTAAGCCTTTATCTAACCTGTTTTCAATAAGTAACTCAAACTATTAAGTATTTAAGAAAAACCAAAAAAATCCACTCTCTCAAATACCATAGCTTTTTTGGATGATAAGCCAAACTTGAATGGGCTTATGGACACTACTAGCTTATCTTTGATAAGCTAGACCTTGTAGATTAGCTTATTATAAGCTTATTTGCCCTGTTTTGAGCATGGGCCTTTGTAAGTCTCATTTTTCCATTTTTAGCTTATTTACTATTAAACTGCTTATTTGTGCTTATTGCTTGCTTGTATTTGCTTATTTATGTTTGCTTATGATGTTTGGTGCTTATCTTGCTTAGTTTGTAGTTTAAAAGTTATTTGTGCAAGTTTTCTTTTAAATCTGTCATTTTAAGCTTAAAAACTAGCACAATATGTTTTAGCTTATTTGATTGCTAATTAGTTGTTTAAATATGCTTAATCTTGCTTATTAGTCTTGTTAATCATCTGGTCTTTACAAAGTTTTGGCTTAAATAGCTTTTATCTAGTTAAAAATACCAAATCAGAATTTAAAGGGGTGTTTGGTTTAAAAATGAAAATGGGTCAAAATGAGTGTAAAGTTGTTTTGGGTCATTAAGACAGATTTAACAAGCCTTTTTAAGTCATTTTCATCTGTTTTTAGAAGTTTTAAAAGTCTTAATCTCATTTTCAAAGTTATTTCTATAAGTGATTTGAATATGTGATAATTTTGCCTTATAGTTTAGCTTATTTACTTAGGAATTGATTAGGCTCTTATAGATGTGGTTTTCATGCTTGTTTTTAAGTCCAAATGCAGTAGAATAGGAGTTGTTTAAGTGTGCATGAGTATTTTTGTTATTGCCAAAATCTATCAAAAAAATTGCCAACTGTTATTTTTGGAAAAACAGCTTTTTCATTTGCTCATTGTTGCTTATTCTTAATTTTAAAATGGTTTTTGATTGATGATATAAGTTCTTTGAGGTTTAAATTTGATCTGTTTGTTGGTCTCATATTCATAAGGTTCTGTTTAAATGCTTATTTTTAAGCTCAAAAGTGGTATTTTGTAAAGATTGTAAAAATTTTCTAAGTGTTGTGATCTGAACAAACAGCTTTTTCATCAAGCTTTTTCAAGGCTTATTTGAATTTCAAACTCATTTTTCTTTATTGTTTATTATAGCTTATTGGCCAAGCTTTTTAGTGGTATAAGCCACTAAGCCATAAGGATCTGTTTGCTAGCTTATTTTTAAGCTATAAAAGTCATTTTAGGCTGTTTGGTTAACAGTATTGACCAATAAGCTCATTTGCTTATTTAAGCTTATCTGCTTAGTGCATTTTCTTATTTTAGGTTTGGTCTTGCTTAATAGGTTAGTTTAAGTCCCTTTTAGCTTAATTACTTTAGTTTAGAGCTTATTTGCCTTTAGCTTAAAAAAAATTAAGTTTTATAGCTTTTTAGTGAATTTGTCTTTCTAAGCTTATCTTAGTTGCTTATTTTTGTTCAAAAATGCTTATTAGGTGTAGTTAAGTAACTGTCTTAGCTTATTTCTCTTTTTGGATTGCTTATTAGTGCTTAAATAGCCAAACAGTTAGCAATTAATCTCTTAGTGTAAAAAAGACTTATTCTGTCAACTTTAAGGGCTTATTATGTGCTTATTTGTGGCTTAAATAAAAAATGGTTTTGTAAAAGTTGCTTATTTTTAGCTTAACTAAAAAGTTGTAAAAAAATGGCATTTAAAAAACATTTGGGAGTTGGGGGAAGTCCCAGGTGAGCAGGGCTCGAACCCGGGACCTCACCCCACTCACCAAACGTTTTACACACACACCTCTACTACATAAGTGCCCTTGGGTCTTTTCCGTTTAGTTTTGGACACTTAATTCTTTTATTACCTTTTTGGCCCATTTAGTTATAAGCCCTTTTTAGCTTTTTCACAGCTTATTTCGATAAGTTGTTTCTCCCAGCTTATTTTTATTAGGTCTAGCATAGTTCAAGCCACTTTTTGGAATTTTTTTCAGATTTTTTGTAATTCATTTAGTATTTTTAATATTTAATTTAGTCTAAAATCGTTTTTAATTCCTAATAACAAATATAAAAGTCAAAAAAATATAATCTTTTTTTAGAAAATTTTCTTTTATCAAATAGGACTTAGGAAAATTAGATTTGCTTTTGTAGGGTTAAAATTGTAGATTTTAGTTTTTTAAAGAACGGGATTGAATCCCGTTCACGTTTTTCGTGTTTTTAAGCTTAAATCGCTTTCGTTTTTGTTCTAGTTTTCTTTGTTCTTACATTTTAGTCACTTAGGACTTATAAAAGTCAAAAAGATCATTTTAGGATTAAAATTGGATAACTTAGGGTTTTAGGTCACGTTTTAGGATTCCCGCTTGCGTTTTACGTTTAAATTAGTTTTGCCTTAATTGTTTTTAAGTGTTTGCATTAATTTTCCCATAGTTTTAGAAAACCAATCAAAATCTTGTTCCATTCAAGCATTGATTATCAAAACGACTCTCAACTTTCAATTGCATTCCTCGTTGGGGATAACGACTCGGGAATCATACTTCCGGATTTTCTACATTGAGATTTTTGATAATTATCCTTATTATATATATATAATTATTTATATTTATATATATTTAAAAGGGGTAGTTTCAAAACTATCAGGAGACTTAGTAGCTAAAGGTACAACATCAATTGCAACCTCTTCTTCATCTGGAATGACTTCCATTAGACTTTGAAGCTCTGTTGTGTCTTTTTTTCTCATCCACCTTCTGCTTCTTGGTACTCTCTTGTTCCAACTCTTTTCCTGCTCTCTTTGAACTACCTTCCACCAAGTCTGTTCTAAAATCCACAAACATGTTTACCCTTTTGAAAGCTTTGTCAAACAATTCTTTGATAGAATCAAAGTCTTTAGACTTCAAATCTTTGTGCTTCCAACCTTCCATGTTCTTAAGATAAGTAATCATGGTCTTCTTCTGTTGAGTTTTGGTTGGTGGTTTGTTCCTCTTCTCCTCTGCTCTTTTAGCTGCAAAGTGTTTTCTTCTTTGCTCTAGGACTTTTTTAAACAATGTGGCTTTTTCTTCAATTGTAAATTGCTCTTTTTCTTCAGCTTGCAGTCTTTCAGCCAACTGGTAATCAGCATCAACTTTTTCTTAAATTCCATCCCAATCAATATTAGCTTCATCAATCTTTTCTTCTTTAGCTCTGGAAATTCTTTCCTCTTTATCAATCTCTGCTTGTAATTTAAGTGTAATCTCTTCATCAAGCATGATTTGAACTTTCTTCTTTGTAGGCTTCACAGGTTCAGGTTCTACCATTTTCCTTTTGCCTTTGTCCTAAACTTTTGCCTTTATTGAAGCACTGGCAACACTAACTGGTACACTTGGCTCTTCTATAACAACCCCTTTTACCTTGGGTTTTACACTTTTCAAAGCTACAAGTGCTTGAGCCAAAGTAACTTCATCAACGATTTAAATTCAACACCTTTAGCAGAAACTTCTTGTTCTGCAAACACCTCATCACAGTCAAAGTTACCCCGCACATCAAACATTTTCTTTCTGCATTATCATCATCTTGAACACTAACTAGGGTAATGTCTTCATCAGCATCAATAGCATTAATCCTCCTCCCCTGTTTGGATGCATCCTCACCCAAATCTTCTTCATCTCCAGAGGATTCTACCCTTCTAGACATACCAACTTTGTGTAACCTCTTCGGCCCATGAGTTCTTGACCTCTTTGTTTGTTCAAGCGACTTGACCCTCCTCTTCAAACTAGCAATTTCATTTTGTTAAGTGATCTTTATCTTCTCCAAATCAAGAACCCTTTGTTGTAAATTGGTACATAGTTCCATTAATTCCTTTAGTTTAAGACTATCCTCATCACTTCAAAGTGTGTTACCTCTTGCGAGCAGTGAATCATTGTAAAGTTTAGATACATTCTCAAACCTAGTTTGAGCAATAGTATCCACCATGGTTTTTTGGCACCTTATGACCAACCACCTAAAGTTAGTTTCCTTAGGAACCAGCTTCATTAGGTGTTGCCTTGGATCGGGTCGTAGTTATGTTACTAATGTCCTGCTCTGCTTCTAAGCTAGAAGCAGTTTTGGCAGCCCTCACCAAACTATCACCCAACTCCTTATGGACAGCCTCATCTACAAATGTTTGTAGGACCACTCGGTTGAGGAACCTGAGTGTCCTTTCTTTTAGGCTTCCTAGGTTTTTGAGTCTTTTGAGATTAAGATGTTGATGGTTGAGTAATGGTGGGTGTGTGATGGGGATCAGTTCGAATTGCTGAACCTTTACCCAATTCTTGTTGGTTTTGTACCACCATTATTGGAAATAAAGGTGTTACTCTTTTAGAAAAACCTTTTCCTACCCTTCTCATATTTCCAAAAATCTTTTTAGTGTGAGAGGGTGCAATGTAAATTCTCTTGTGAGTCGACATATCATCAAGTTGTTGTTCCAGAAATACTTGAACAAACCTTGGATACGTCAAAAATTTCCCAGACATATTATCCAAGTTTCTAACCATACTTTCAAAAAATGTATTTTGAAAAGTTGAATTTCTGATTTGTAGCAAAGCAGATAATTGCAGATGCCATAGTGCTACTAAACTCATTCCATGCAGTAGTCTTTGAACTTAGGCATTATAAAATAGTATGAATCAGAAATTTCCATTGTGGGAAAAAGAATGCCTTATAAAAAGTAAGCTTTTATGAAATCTTCTTATACCCCATTCTTGTAAGTTCTTAAAAAATGATAGAGTTTGGTAAACAATCAATACCTTCAAATCATCTTCTAGGTGAAGATCTCTTCTAACGACATTGATTTTTGTGACAATTATCTTCTTACCATCAACCAGGGCATGTAACTGAACTTCCCTATTAATAGTTTTGGCCTTAATAATAGACCAGAACTGTTCGATACACGAAGTATATATAGTGGGATTAACGGTTAAAGCATACTTTATGGGGGTGTGCATTCAGAAAATCTACTATTTGTTCAAACCTATCACTTTCTTCAGGCTTATCCAAGAATGTGACCATATTGTGAGTATCTGCAAACTTTAGATTCGCCATTTATGTTGGGTATTGATAATGGATGATAAAATTGAGTTAGGGTTTGTAGTTAGAGAGTATTTGAAAGATTGAAATCGATTAAATGATTGATTGAAACCCTTAATCGAAGTATTTATGAAAATACCCTCAACAACATTAACTTAGAACCAGCAGTAGTAAGTTTTATGCCTAGCATCATTAACTTAGAGCCAGCAGTAGTAAGTTATGACTAGCAGCATTAACTTTAAGTCACCAGTATTAACTCCAATTCCATTCTAAAAAAGCTTTTCCATTATCAATCTAATTAAACCTATGAATTCACCAACATTATTGTTGACGTTTTTGCATGTATTTTCTCAGGTTATATCTTGTTAGCTGAGCATGAGACGCGTGGATATCAACAAAACTCAAGGACTCAGTTTTCTTCACATTCGATAACTTTTTAACTTTAAATATACAAAATGATTCACGTTTGAACTCTTGTAATCTTGTTAAATTATAAATTATTAGGACATGATTTTACTCTGAATTTTAATCGAATGTGACATTTTATTAACGTCTCTTTTGAGGTCATTTTCTGTAACTTGTACTTTATACTATGAAGTAGCACCCCAAAGTGGTATTCCGCTGCGTTGTGATTTTATGGGGGTGTTACACTGCTTTTGGCCTAGCAGCATTAACTACTGCTTTTGGCCTAACAGTATTAACATTTTTATCCTTAACAGTATTAACCCTCTGATTAAAATTACTGTTTTTAAATGATGTATTCTTGTGAATAGGCCTCTTAACAGTTGAATGTGCTGTTTTAGAAAGATATGACATTGGTCTACCAGCATTCGCTGTTGTTTTTGAGTGAGCAGTATTAACTTGTCTAGCAGTATTAACTGATACTGATGTTTTTGAAATATATTGTTTAGCAGTATTAATAGATACTAAGCCAGACTTCATTAGTACTGCTCTTGGAATAATGTTCTTTTTAGCATAGGGGTGAGTTTTTCTAGCAAAATTTTGATGATTCACCTTTTGAGCATTGTTCCAAACAGGTTTTACCATCCTTTGATATTGAAACTATTTTTGATGGTAATTGCAATCAACTTGCAAATGATCAAAGCTTCCACACACATAACAGGCCTTATTAAACATCTCAAAATTGCTTCCTAGTTTTTGAGACATCATATTGTTCCAATTTCTTTGATTGCCTCTTGGACTGTGAGTGTTTTGCCTATGTTTCTCAATTTGTTTAATAATTTTCCTAGCACTTTTCTTTTGTTTCTTAGGTTTGACAAATTCTATCTTAGACACTTCTTCATCAGACTTTTAGTTCTCAGCTACAGGCTTATTAACGAACTCATCTAAACCAGTAAAAGACAAGTCAGGTTTTGGAGGCATGAAATTTCCTGTTAGGGGAGGTAGAACTGCATTATAGCCTAAACTTTTCTTGCAATTGTCTACAATCTGACCCTCTATAATCTTGTTTAAGCTTTTAGATGCATCTTCAAATTTGTCTACATTAAACTGAATGCCATCTTTTTTCCTTTTGAACTATTTCTAGCTTCTTCCTAAGCTCCCCAATAGTT
>BQNB010003068.1:0-12711 GCA_026074375.1 Tanacetum coccineum
TTGATTTTTGTTTTTTCTAGATTATATATATTTTATTATTTATTATATTATATATATAGTTAAGAAAATTAAATATCAAAACCCTTAGAAAAGAAATCATGTCACCTGTAGAGGACACTTATAGGTACCACCGCCAACTGGTCTCACTTTAATATCATCCGTATATTTCAAAATGCGTCCGTTTTTGTAAGCTACAAAAGTTTGTCGCACTTGCTTTGGGATTGTTTTGAAAAGTTATATAGATTAGTGAGTATAGAAAGATTTTTGCTTGGGGAGTTCTGGGAAAATCAATGGTGACCTAGGTATATGTCTTAAGAACACATAGCCATGTGGATGGAGTGTTAACCATTTCAGATGGGTGAGTTATCGTTGATTTTCTAAAACTAGTCAAATCAGAGGTATTGCTGGAAATAAGGGTATAACTTCAGAATTTACACTAACTTTTTAAAATTAAAATGAGCTACCTATAGAGAACTTCTAGGGCTGTCATCTCCCACTGACCTCGTGTCAATAGCATTTTTACATTTCATTTTATGTCCGTTTTGGTGAAGCGGTTAATTTCAGAAATAAATCTACACATGTATTAAAGGGTAAAATGATAATTTCACCCAGGTTCTGGAATTTCTAGGTAGTGAGGGCTCACATTTCTGAAAACTAGATTCATAGGGCTTCTTGTACGCAAAAACCTCGTTCTTATGTCTATTACGGGTCTTGACTTATGCGCATGTTAAGTTGGGTAAATTTCAGAATTTTGGAGTAAATAAAGACTTTTGTTAGACGTAAAACTTATATGGACACTTTGAAAGTTTTGGTTATGAAGTAAACTTAAGTATATCCTAAAAGTCATATTAATTCAGATTAGGAGTTGTAATTTGAGTAACTTTGACCTATAAATTTAGGACGCAATGCCATACTTGTTCCGATTAAAGAAAATGTCTTTTACAATTTTCCTTTTATTTCGTTTCCATTTGTGTAAGTATTAGTTGGTTATTTTTCTAAGTTGCGCTAATTATTTTAGGTCGCACTTAGGGGATTTGATTTACTTCAGCTTCTATATTATTGATTTTGCTGTTTTGCATAAGGTGAGTTCATAGCCCCTGCTGTTACTTGTTTTATACTGATTTTGAACTATTTTGGGGTGAGATACATGCTAAATTATTTTTATATATACAAGTACTTATAACTGACAGGTTGCGTTCATAGCCCCTTTTTACTACCTAAATATTTCCTTAAACTCCTTAAGGGAGATTGCATGCTTGTTTTATATTTTGGACGCATTTACATTTTAAATAATACTTGGGTGTTTGGCAACATCAACTCTAAGAGATAAAAATACCTGGGTGTTTGGCCTCACCAACTCTCGGATAAAAATACTTGGATGTCTAGTAACACCAACTCCCTCTCATAACATATGTTTATGTTTGATGTCATTAGCTTAGTACAATAATACTTCTTTTTGGACATGATGATTGTGTCACTTGCTACATTACTTGAATCTTGTGATCCACTAAACTGTTTGATTTCAATAACATTACTTGATTTGCTCAATTACTGTTTACTTATTAAAACCTATGAATTCACTCAACAACTTTGTTGACTTTGTAGCATGTTTTATCTCAGGTTTCAGGTATTTTGCTCGGAGGAAAGCCGCACGGATATGTATTTCGGAGACTCTACATTTTATACAATTGATACAAATTCTTTTGGAAAAAAAAAACTGTGTTGTAAAGAATTTCTATTATTACATTCGATAAAAATTTATCTAAATATTTTGTCATGTCTAAACACTTGTGTTATTTTAAAACTGTTGGGACCTATTTGTAAACTCTAATGTTTTAATGTATCGAATGTGAAACATTTTGAAGTGTATTTTAAAACGTCTCATTTTGAGATCGTTTTTTGTAACTTGTACTTTGCGCCTTGAAGTCTCATCCCCGGTTACCTATTCCGCTGCTCTCCGATTTTGGGGGTGTGACAGATTGGTATCAGAGCTGAAGTCATAAAGAACTGGGTCGTTTTCAAAACCTAGACTATGACTATTTTTCAAAATTTAGAGTCTCCCCTTGTTTTATCCAATATACGTGTGCGCGTATTTCCTGGTTGCATATATTTACTCCCTCGAGCATTAGTATTAGAATTATTTGAATAATGATTATATAATACTTAACTTTCTTTTTTGATCTCTTACGCATATCATTAAGAGTATCGCTACTTATTTATATAAGGGTAATTTTTATAAATGTTGACTATTTTTGATCACTTATATCTACTTTCTAGAGTATCTCTATAATTTTATATAAATGTTGTTTATATAAATACTAAAACTCTTCTTTTAAGACATTGTGAGTAACGCCATTATCTCATTTATTTTCAAGACGTTGTAAGTGATACGACGATATCTAAAACCTTCTTAAGACATTATTAGCGATACAATGGTCTCTAAAACTTCTCATGGTTTTTCCATAACACCATTTTCAACGATATTGAAATTCGTCATACTTTCTCGATTCCATTGGTTATTTTACTAATCGACTACGAGTTTGGACACTCGCTTTGTAATTCTGTAACGCATACGTCATCATGTAACCCACCGCATCGAATCATGTCGATTATCCAGAATACGACTATTAACATATTCCTTTGTAACGTGTCATCTAGGAACACCTACTTTGGGAACACGACTCTTTCTCCCTACTTCTTGTGATTCTGGAGAATCATTCCGCCAAGAAGACAACTGCTAAAGTTCATTAGCTATCAAGTGATTTATAGGCCAACGTACGACTGACGTGCTCTTTCGCCTAGAACGGAACAAGATCCGAGATTCAGAGAGCGAATCACGCATAAAGACCCCCTAGACAAACCACGCTAATGAAGGTCACGTCTTCCGACCGAGATATCATTTGGGAACAACACAACAAGCATCCCTACTCCGTAGTGAGAATCTCGACCATCATAGTTAATGATGACCTTTTATTTAAAACATTTTCTTTAAAAACTCTCAATGCATTGTTGCTTTGTGGTACGGATATATCCACTCCCTTCAATAATTAATTATTTGTACAATTAAGTTCTCATATCCCATTTTAACAAACTTGATATACCATTTCCTTCATATGTGCTTGTTTTAGCCATTTGGCATTAACTCCCATTAAATAACCAACTTTTTGCATAATTAATTCACTTATCTCGTTTAACATCTTTGACATATTGTTTCTTTTAAATATGCCTATTAATACCCTCATTGCATCGGTTAACTTCACGAATGACTCTCTATAGTCTTTCATAATTCTTTACGTTAATTACTTTTGAACATCATTGTAATTTGATATTCTTGACATCTACTTCTAGTCTACCCTTATTATGTTCAATTGATTATTTGTTTACTTGATTATATGTATAAATGATCCCTCATTACTTCTTTGATTCGTAATTTGTTATACGGATCATTCTCTATATTCATTATTTTGATCATTAGTACATCTATACGGATGTTCTTCTTAAGTATGCTCTTAATTCGTTGACATGTTTGCATTTTACATACTCGTAATATCTTTTATTGTTTCTTCATGTACTCTTATCGATTTCCTTGCAATTCTATGAACATATTTTTATGATCTATTGTTTCTTTCGTTGCACTAATTGTTATCATCCAATTCTTTGTTCATACAAATATTCAATCTTCCTTTTGGGATTCTTCATTCCTGAAATATCAAACTCATTATAACCTCTTGGTATTGGCAACTTTCTTTTAAACTTTATAATTCGATTGATTCCTCCATTCGCATTGATTATCGTCACAGATTCATTTTTCAACCCCGGTATATAATATACTTGATATATGTTTACTTGATCCTCGGTATGACTTATTAATTCTTTATTTTTGTCTGTCTTCTTATTAGTATAAATATTCAATCCTTTCATTAAGGATTTTCATAACAACTGATCCGTACCTACAAGCACAATTCAGACATTTTATGAGATGACTATTATTTGCTCAATATTCATTTGCTACCTTGCTTAATTGTTTTATTGAACTCTTCGAACACGTTTAGCGAGCTATACGAACTTAAACGGCCGCGGGAAACTCAGAGGAATCCATTACACCTTTCACGTCTTGAACTTGAAGAAACGTTCATCAGATGAAAACCTTATCATTTCACTAGACGCATTTCGACTAGTCAGCAAGCTACACTTCATCAAGGATCCTGTAAATATCATAAACCATGAGGTCAAACAACTCAAGCAGAGCCGCATTCCCATTGTCAAAATTTGTTGGAATTCAGGACGAGAACCTGAATTCACGTGGGAGCGAGAAGACCAATTCAAGAGCAAGTATCATCATCTCTTAACAAGTAAACCGACGACGAATAAGGAGAATTGAGCACCGGGACGGCGCTCCCTTAAGGTGGGAAGGCTTGACATTTCGCATTTTCAAGGCCAATATTAAATTCATACTCTGCCTTTATTTTTTTACTTTTGAGTAAAAGTTCTCGTTTTACTTTTTACCCAATTTAGTGAATTTCTCGTTTCTAGCTACACGTGAACCGTGCCTAGGATTTTTATCCGTTTATGAATCCTATGATGTTTAGTATTCCTATTATATACCCCGAGGATTTATAATTCCTAATTTTAGTATTTTCCGCTTCGTTCTGCTTTTACATAAATTTTTGCTAAAACCTCGCGTTTTAACCTTAAACCTTACCTTTTTCTTATTTAACCTTCACCTTCACTTTAATTAAATCATACAAAAATTAAATCAAAAATAATAATAATAACCATAAATAAACAACCCCTATAACCGGCCCTTAACACAAAAACCATAACACATTTCCTTATTTTTATCGACACAAACACACACATATTCTCTTTGTAACAAAAATAAATCTCATCTCCTCCTCCTCCATTATTGTTGTTGTCGTATGAAGCCACCACCACCACCATCTCATAAAAATAATCTCCTTATTATTTTCACTAAAACATCCTCCTTATACTCCTTGCAAAGTTTGGTGGATCGAATCAGAGTTTAGAGTATTTAATTGGTGATTTTATTGAAGATTTGATTGGGGTTTTGATTTATCAAGTGGATAATTGTATTTTGAAAGGTTAGGATCAAGTTGTGTTTGGTGTGGGGTGCTCTTTTGGATTGAAATCAGCCAACAACCAAAAGGGTGTGTTGGTGTTTGATTCACTAGTTTTTATCCCAATCTTGTAAGTTTTGTTCTTTGATTCTTGATTTTTCTTCTTTGATTTGGCCATGAATTCTGGGTCTTGATTCTAAGAATAATTATATTTTTATGTTCTTAAGTGTGTGGGATGATCAAGTGTGGCCTTGTATAGAGTTTTTGTGGAATTAGAATGAGGTTTGGATTGATTTTGATAAGGTTTTAGGAATTGTTTTTAGACTAGCAGGTTGTGGAGATGTTTTCGTAATTTTTCTGGTCATGAGACACCTGGTAGTTTTGATAGAAACATAGGTCTAGGTCTTAGGTACATGTGGTGAGTTGGATAGATTTTTATCTCCTCCGTATGAGGGAGTTATGGTCGATTTACTAAAACTAGTCGAATCAGACCTAGTGTTTAGAAATGGAGCTTAACTCCATGTTTTTGTGCAAACTTTTTGAAAATAAATCATGTCACCTGTAGAGGACACTTATAGGTACCACCTCCAACTGTTCTCACTTTAATAGCATTCGTATATTTCAAAATACGTTCGTTTTCGTAAGCTACAAAAGTTTGTCACACTTGCTTTGGGACTGTTTTGAAAAGTTAGATAGATTAGTGAGTATAGAAAGATTTTTGATTGGGGAGTTATTGGAAAATCAATGGTGACCTAGGTATATGTCTTAAAAACTCATAGCCGTATGGATGGAGTGTTAACCATTTTGGATGGGTGAGTTATCGCCGATTTTCTAAAACTAGTCAAATCAGAGGTACTGTTGGAAATAAGGGTATAACTTTAGAATTTTTCACTAACTTTTTAAAATAAAAATGTGATACCTATGGAGGACATTTAGGGCTATCATCTCCCACTGACCTTACGTCAATAGCATTTTTAGATTTTATTTTATGTCCGTTTTGGTCTAGTGGTTAATTTTAGAAATAAATATGCACATGTATTGAAGGGTAAAATGGTAATTTCACCCAGGTTCTAGAATTTATGGGTAGTGGGGGCTCATATTTCTGAAAAATAAATTCATAGGTCTTCCTGTACGCGAAAACCTCGTGCTTATATCTATTACAGATCTTGATTTATGCGCGTGTTAAGTTGGGTAAATTTTAGAATTTTGGGTAAATAATGACTTTTGTTAGACGTAAAACTTATATGGGCACTTTGAAAGTTTTGATTATGAAGTAAACTTAAGTATATCCTAAAAGTCGTATTAATTCAGATTAGGAGTTGTATTTTAAGTAACTTTGACCTATAAATTTATGACGCAATGCCATACTTGTTCTGATTAAAGAAAATGTCTTTTACAAATTTTCTTTTATTTCGTTTCCATTTGTGTGAGTATTAGTTGGTTATTTTTCTAAGTTGCGCCATTTATTTTAGGTCGCACTTAGGGGATTTGATTTACTTCAGCTTCTATATTATTGATTTTGCCGTTTCGCATAAGGTGAGTTCATAGCCCCTGCTTTTACAGTTTGCGTTCATAGCCCCTCTTTACTACCTAAATGTTTCCTTAAACTCCTTAAGGGAGATTACATGCTTGTTTTACATTTCGAACGCATTTACATTTTAAATAATACTTGGGTGTTTGGCAACATCAACTCTAAGTTTGGCAACATCAACTCTAAGAGAGAAAAATACCTGGGTGTTTGGCCGCACCAAATCTCGGAGAAAAATACTTGGATGTCTTGCAACACCAACTCCCTCTTATAACATATGTTAATGTTTGATGTCATTAGCTTAGTACAATAATACTTATTTTTGGACATAGTGATTGTGTCACTTGTCTACATTACTTGAATCTTGTGATCTACTAAACTGTTTGATTTCAATCACATTACTTGATTTACTCAATTATTGTTTACTTATTAAAACCTTTGAATTCATTCAACAATTTTTTTGACTTTATAGCATGTTTTATCTCAGGTTTCAGGTATTTTGCTCGGAGGGAAGCCGCACGAATAAGTATTTCGGAGACTCTACATTTTATACAATTGATAAAAATTCTTTTCAAAAAAAAACTATGTTTTAAAGAATTTCTATTATTACATTCGATAAAAAATTTATCTAAACATTTTGTCATGTCTAAACACTTGTGTTATTTTAAAACTGTTGGAACCTATTTGTAAACTCTGATGTTTTAATGTATCGAATGTGAAACATTTTGAAGTGTATTTTAAAACGTCTCATTTTGAGGTCATTTTCTGTGACTTGTACTTTGCGCCTTAAAGTCTCGCCCCCGGTTACCTATTTCACTGCTGTCCGATTTTGGGGGTGTGACACGGCCAATATTGATCATGGGAAAGCCGGACAAGGCCTTACTGATGTTACTGCTTACAACCCAGCCGTAGAAGCCAATTATGTTTTTGCTTTGAATGCCCTCCGTGTAGTGGATTTCCCTCTTCTTGCTCAACTGGCCTCCCACAAAGATGCAAGCATGCTTGACATTATGGGTCTCCTTCGTTTAGAAGGTCTTACAGCTGAGACTCCAAAAGTTAAACAATTGCAACCCTCTCCTGAGCAACTTATGCTTCCTATTCACCGTCCGGGGGACCAAGTGGTTATTGGAAAGACTTCTTTGTCTTTTTCTCTAGACGTGATTCATACCCGTGTTCAAAGGATCCGAGGAGATGCTGCGGCTCATCGCCTGTCCCTTTCCGATGCTATGGTTCCTTTGATCGGGCCTTTGTCTGCTGAGAATTTGACTAGTGAAGCAAGTACTTCTAGAGTTTCGGCAACGGCTACGATCACTGCTTTGTCTACTACTTTCATTAGACCAACTTCGTCCCTCCAATATCAGTGGCTTATTATGAAGTTTTGGGTGCTGGACCGTCTACTGAAGTTCCTTCCTCCCCCAAGATTGTGTTTGAGAAGGAGGAGTTGGAGACTACGCTGGAGCATACTACGGCCCCTTAAGCCCGTAGCGTTTTTTGTTGTGATCCTACCTTTGCACCGCGGTCGCATGTGACCCTTTTGTAGCGGTTGTTTGTACTTGAACAATTTAGATTACACTTTTGCATGACCGTTGTATAATACTTAACAAATTTTCTCTTGTTAATATTTTTGTTCTGCTATCTTTTAATACCGCGGTTATACGTTTGCAGTGATAGTCTTAGTTGAATATTTATGGGTTATTCCTGTACTAGGCTTGCAAACCTCTTATGTACATGAGTTAATTGTTAGATTGCTTATCCTTGTATTATGCGGAATAATAACTTTAATCATGGGGTCGTGCCCCTTTGCGTGCGCGTCTTACCAATCAAATAATATGTAAATAACTTTGCAAAGTAAAAGGAAAAAACAAAGTTTTAGATAAATTTGTGAAGGTAGCTAGGCTTCACATTTCATTCATTAATTTAAATAAAAGACATTACATGAGAAAAAAGAAATTCAAATACTGCCCATTTCGCTGCCAAACTTGCGTGGGAAGGGTGCTTACATTTCATGCACGTAACATTTTTTAAGATTGCGAATATTCCAAGTCCGCATAAGGAACTTTCCATTGCGGTCCCTAAGCCTGTACGCTCAGTTGCCTAGTGCGTCCGTTACTTCGTACGGTCCTTCCCACTTAGGGCTAAGCTTCCCGCTATCTTTTGCATGACTGACATCATTGTTCCGGTACACAAGGTCTCCTGGTTTAAAGCTTGTGTTACGGACTTTGGAGTTGTAATATTTTTTAATCTTTGTCTTGCTTCGCGGATTGCTGCTTGCTCTCTTCTTTCTTCCAAAAGATCAAGATTAATTTCCAAAGCTTCATCATTCTGTACCATGTCTATTTCCGCTGTCCTCAAGGTAGGCATGCCAATTTCCGTTGGAATTACTGCTTCCGTTCGGTATGTGAATGAGAACGGAGTATCTTCATCGCTTGACTTGATCTTGGTTTTGTGTGCCCATAAGACATGTGGGATTTCTTCAATCCAATCCTTGCTCCTTTCATCCAGTCGTGCCTTTATTCCTTCTCCCAAGCTTCTGTTTGCTCTTTCCACCAAGCCATTGGCTTGTGGGTGCTTAATGGAGGCGAAGCGCTATCGGATGTACAGTTTTTCACACCAATCTATGAATGGGTTGTCCCTAAATTGCTTTTCGTTATCAGATATTATTTCCCCCGGTAGGCCAAACCTGCAAACTATGTTATCCCATACAAACTTTTTGATCCCGTTATTGTTGCGACAAGTTTTGCTTCGATCCACTTTATAAAATAGTCGATTGCTACTATTAGGAATTTGACCTTGCCAGGTCCTTTCGGGAAAGGTCCGGCTATGTCAATCTCCCATTTGTAAAATGGCCATGGGGACATAATGGGAGTCAGTTTTTGTTGCATGTTTCTTGGCATGGGGCGATGAATATGGCAATCTCGACATTCCCGAATCATCTTTCTTGCATCCGCATGCATTGTTGGCCAGTAGTATCCTGTCCGTATTGCCTTTGCTACTACAGATCTTGTTCCGGCATGCATACTGCAAGAACCATCATGGATTTCTCTCAAAACATAATTTGCTTGTAATGGCCCAACGCACCGTAACCATAGTCCAAGATAGGATTTCTTGTATAGGACTCCGTTGATTACAACGTACCGTCTTGACTTGCGTCGTATGGCCCTTGCCTTTTCTTTTTCCGGGGGAAGTGTTTCTTCCGTGAGGTATTCATAGATTGGAGTCATCCATGTGTCTCCTTCCTCCTCCACAACTGCTAACACTTCTGCTTCATTTATGGATTTTTTGTTGAGCTCTTCCACTAGGACCTGTTTAGTTAGGTGGGCGAAGCTAGTGGACGCAATTTTGCTTAGAGCATCAGCCTTTTTGTTTTCACTTCTAGGCACCTGTTTGATTGAGAATTTTTTAAAATTGCTGGAAAGTGCTTTCACTTTCTCTAGGCACTGCATCATACCATGATCTTTGGCTACGTAGGATTCGTTTACCTGATTAGCCACTAAACGGGAGTCCACATTTGTTTGGAGGATTTTTACACTCATTTGTTTTGCGATTCTTAGATCGGCTATCAGAGCTTCGTATTCGGCTTCGTTGTTTATTGCATCAAACCTGAATTTCAGAGCATAAGTGAATTTTGTTCCTTCCGGACTCGTAAGTATCAGGCCAGCTCCGGAACCATCTACACAGGATGATCCGTCTGTGAATAGTGTCCATGGGTCCAGAAGTTCTTCCTCAACTTCAATGGTCGTGACCGGGGACTCATCTTCCGGACGTTCCACTATGAAGTCTGCTAAGATTTGTCCTTTTACTGATGTTCTTGGCCTGTACTATATGTCATACTCCCCTAGCTCAATACTCCACTTCTGTAGTCTCTCTGTGATTTCTGGTTTAGACAGCACCTGCTTGATTGGCTAGTCCGTGATGACAATGATTGTATGCGCCTGGAATTATCTTTTTAGCCGTTTGCTTGCATGCACTAAAGCTAGTATCAAATTTTCCACTAGTGTATAATTTATTTCAGGACCTTGCATGGCATGACTAACAAAGTAGACTGGCATTTGTTTTGCCTCCCTTTCGGTCATTAATATTGTGCTTACAGCTTCTCGTGCGGCCGCAAGGTACACAATCAGTTCCTCTTTTTCCAAGGGTGTGGTTAGCGTTGGCAGTTCTGCTATTAGTTTTTTCATTTGTTTAAATACGGCTTCAGCTTCCGCAGTCCATTGGAAATCACTTTTCTTCGTGTACTTCTTCAAAGTTTTGAAAAATGGCAATGACGTTTCTGCTGACTTGGACATGAATCTTTTTCGGCTTGCTAACTTTCCATTCAGCTTTTGAACGTCTTTTAGACATTTTAGGGATGGAAGGCTTAAAACGGCTTCCACTTTGTTCGGGCATACTTTTATTCCTTTGGTGATTACCTTGTATCCTAAGAACATGCCTTCTTCCACCCCGAAGGTGCATTTTTTAGGGTTCAACTTCATGTTTATCTCTCTTAGAGTCTAGAATATTTCTTCGATATCCCTCATTATATCTTGTTCTGTACGGCTCTTGATCACCAAATCGTCAACATACACCTCCAAATTCCTACCGATTTGTTTCTGGAAAGCCTTATCCACCAAGCGTTGGTATGTTGCCCTGGCATTCTTCAATCCAAAACGCCTTTTCGAGTAGCAAAATATTCCTTGGCTAGTAATGAATGTTGTTTTATCTTCATCATCCTTTGCCATTTTGATTTGGTGGTAACCTTTGTATGCATCCAGGAAGCATTTAAAGGGATATCCGCAAAGGGACTTTATTTTCTAATCTATTTCTGGGAGTGGATACATGTCCATAGGACATGCCTTATTTGGGTCTTTGAAGTCCACACACATCCGCCAGCTGTTGTCGTGCTTTTTTTACCATTACCAGGTTTGACAAGCATCTGTGGTAATGAACTTCCTTCATTATGCAAGCATCTACAAGTTTCCCTACTTCCTCTTGTATTGCCTTGTTCCTTTCTGGTGCTTGGCTTCTCTTCTTTTGCCTAACCGGGAGGCATCCTTCTCGGACGTTCAGGCAATGTTCCGCTAAGTATCGTGGAACCCCTATCATGTCCTCAGGTTTCCAAGCGAATATGTCCAGGTTGCGCCTGAGTAATTCGCACAATGCCTTCCGTCCTTCCTCTATTAGAGTGGAGCCTATTGCAATTGTTTGCTCTGGGTATTCCGGATGAATTGCCACTTTGATTCTTTCTTCCGCTGTCTGAATAACGTCGGAAGGCTGTGCTTCCGGTCCGATGACCATCGTGCATTCGAGTGGGATTATCCTGCTACTTCAAAGAGTGAGTATCCCTCCTGGGACTGAGAATTTTAGCATTCCGTGAGCTGTTGACGGAACTGCTTGAATTTTCCTCACCTCTGGCCTTCCAACGATCCCATTGTACGGAGATGGTGATCTTACCACCACGAAATTCATCCATGTGAAGGTTGAATTCTCCGCATCCCCTATTTTTTTCATGGCAGCAATATTTGTCCCATTGTCCATATAATTTCTCCACTGAAACCAATGAGGGTGCGGTAGCCGGAACCATTTGGTTCTTTACTTCCGGACGGAGCCTATTGAAGCAATGTTCGTACAGTATTTCTAAAGCCGATCCTCCATCCACATATATATGGTGCACAAAGTGGCCTCCTATCTCTGCCTCAATGATCATAGGGCCTTCCGTTCCATCCTCATCCCCTAAGGGTAGGAACGAAATTTTGGATCGGGAGAGAAGCTTTGTGTGATCTTTTTCCTGGCCACCCTATGCCATGGATAGACCATCAAAATTGCCATAGCTTTGTCCTTTCCAGACGTTTCTCCTTTTTTTTGCCGCTTTTGTCTGGTCTTTGGAAACCGTAGAGGAGGGGGTGAATACGTTTCCATTAAAAACTTTAAGATCAATAATTACATCACTCTTCTACCGGCAGTCCCATATATATATGGGGGCTGCCTGATTTATGGGACCGCCTCCAAAAGAGGTTTTTGGACTAGATCTTTTGTATCAAATCGCCGATCAAGTTTGACGCAATATGAGAAGTGTCGATCATAGGTTTACAATAGCTAAAGCATATTCTAACAATATAACCACACTCA